>PVIW01010452.1:0-44097 GCA_004026585.1 Noctilio leporinus
GAATTCTATATGGCAGAAAGAAAGAAGGAACTTGTACCCTTTGCAACAACATGGATGGAACTGGAGAATATTATGCTTAGTGAAATAAGCCAGTCAGTGAAGGACAGGTATCATATGATCTCACCCATTACGGGACAATAATGAGCAAAACTAACAACAAGCAAAACAGAACCAAGTGTATGAATACAAGGAATAGGCCGGCAGTGGTCAGGGAGAAAGGGGTTGGGGGGAGGGGGGAGGCAGAGGCAAAGAAGGGGAGCAGCTTAGTCAAGAACCTAGTATAAAGGAACCATGGACATGGACAACAGGTGGGATTGACTTTGGGGGGAAAGGGTGGGTAGGGAGGGGGACAGAGGGGAGTAAAAAAGGGATGGATGTATTACAACAACAATAAAATTAAAAAAAAATGCTTTCCAATTTCTGAATCTACTAATCCAACTGTTTTTTATCAGTTTGACATTTCCTTGGATGGGCCTAACTCCCTCATCCTTTTTTGGTGTTGTTGTTGTTTTGATATCATTTATAGGTGTCTTTCACTCCTAGCTCATCTCACTACTTAACAAAAGAAAGGATGGTTTATTTTAGGGCACCTCATATTTAAAGCAAATTCACCCTTCCAGCCATGAGGTATTACAAGGTAGCCTCTAATAGCAAGGGGTTCTTCTACTACCCAGCACTCTTGGAGCTGAACCTTTCCAATCCAAAGAGGAAGAAAAGAAAGAAAATACTAAGTACAGTGAAGAATGAGGAGCAAAGATTCCTCAGGTTAAAGTGACAGGCTCATCCCAATTTACACAGGACTTCCCCAGTTTTAGTACTGACAGTCCTGCATCCTGGTAAACCTACCAGTCCTGAGCAAATCATAAAGGTTGATCATCCTATGTAAAAATTATCCTTAAGATCTGGTAAAAAAAAAAGAAAAAGAAAAAAAATCTGATGAAAGGTATTTAATTAAAAAAGGAATCTTCAAGCCCTGGCTGGTGTAGCTCAGTGAACTAAGCACCAGCCTGTGAACCCAAGTGTTACTAGCTCAATTCCCAGTCAGGGCACCTACCCAGGTTGCAAGCTAGGTTTCCAGCCTGGTCCCCAGCTGAATGCAGGTGAAATACATTGATGTTTCTCTTCCTGTCTTTCTCCCCACCTTCCCCTCTCTCTAAAAATAATGAATACCATCTTTAAAAAAAAAAAAAGACTCTACAATTTGAGGTTTTGCAAAATCTAGATCTTCAGCCATTGCATAATGGGTCACAGAGAATTAATGTTTAAGCTAAGAACTAAAGGATGATTCAAAGTCATAAAGGCAAAGGCCAGGAATGGCAGTGTGAGACCACCTTACAGTACATTCCCCATATTCACCTTTTGATAAGTGTTCAGCAGAAGTAGGTAAAACACAGCCCTGGGACCTATTACTACATATTATGACATTGTTCCATTAACAGCGTATTTGGTGACATTTATCTGCACCAAGATAATATAATCATAGCTATGTTGCATCTTTTGCTGAGATAATACATTGGATCTTTTAGTTCCTTAACTTTCCAGATCAGGAATCTTATTCAATAAAATAGATGAGGTTTATTTTATAAGGTGATCCAATTCTGATTCTCAGTGATCTTCAATTTCTTCATCAAAAGCTCATAACTAATTTTAATGTAATGACTAAACTATATTTAAATAATCCGTTATGGAATTTTGTCATGGAAAAAAGTCTATTTTGAAGAATTTAATTTCTCCCATTGAAAAATATCAGGTTAGCCCTGGCCAGTGTGGCTTTAGTGGATTGAGCTCTGGTCTGCGAACCAAAGGGTTACAGTTCAGTTCCCAGTCAGGGCATATGCCTGGGTAGCAAGCCAGAGGTAACCAAGCATTGATGTTTTTCACCCACTCTTGTTCCCTCCCTTCTCTTCTCTCTAAAAAAAAAAAAATCAGGTCAGTATTTGCCCATTCTCAGTGTTCTGTCACCCTACCTGTGCTTCATAATTTTTCACAAAAGTGTTGAGTCTTCAGGAACATCTGCACATCCCTTCAGTTTTCATGGTTACAGTTTGTAAGCTCCAGTCCCTTGGATTCCTTGAGACTGGCAGGGAGTCCTCTAACTAGCTTCCTTCCTAGCTGGGGCTTTGGTCGTCTCATATTCATAATTAGTCTAGCCATCTTGATTTGAAGATAATTTCTCTAATGAAGGAGAAAGGAACAAAACACAACAAAACAGACGTTGAATAGCCTTTTCCCTGTCATCTGTTAAGATAATAGCTTTCGTCCGCAAGCAGTCTGATTAAATGTAATTAAGACAAGTTTTGAATTCATTTGAATGACTTTATATTTTTGGCTATATATTTTCACTTTTCAGCTCTTTGGAAACATGCACTTAGATTTGCCCCAGAAACTGGATTGAGAAAAAATAAAAATGTGTTAGTAAGGGAATGGCAAGAATTACTCATAAATTTAAAGGAAATTAATTCTTTGTGGACTGATTATACATTTTATATGAGGGAACAAATGTGGGTTTACAGTTGTGAGTTCGCAAAACAGTTTATTCTTTTATTATTTATTATTGTATTATTTTTCCATATGAACAACTGTAAACTTACTTTTCCCCTGCCTTTGTGTGTATGTGTGTGTATATATACACACATGTACATGTATATGTATATACATATAAAGGTATATGTACTATATATAATAAAAATATGTATTTATGTTTGATATAATATATATACAGTATATATATATATATATATATATATACAGTGTGTGTGTATATATGTGTGTGTGTGTGTGTGTGTGTGTGTATCCAAAATAAATTATTTCAAGATGAGGAATGCTTCTCCCCACCCTGTGCAATCTGTACTTTGGTGTGTTAAATGATTTTGATTTGTATATAGGGCAAACTGTCTCGATTTATCAGTGGACTATAGATTTACTTCAATTAGCCAATGCTCCTAAGAGACCCCAGAGACATAGCTAATTCATCCCCTGGCTTTTGATCTTCCTGTGGAGATATTTAAGGATGATATTTAAGGGTCATCTATTCCCTAAGTCAGTGCATATTTACTGTCTTCCCCTGGGAATGGTGGTTTTCCAGGTAAAGCATTCCTGAGTGACCTCAAAGTTTTCTAAACATTTCTTCATTGTTTTCTGACATATAACATTGAGGAAAAATCTGAGGTTGACCCAGTTTCTTCTTCTTTGCAAGTGACCTGTTCATTCTGTCTGGATGATGGTACGATTCTTTCTATTCTTGAAATAATATCCTCACCATAATGTGGCTAGTTGTTTCATTTTGTTAATTTTGCCTAAGAGTTAGTGAGTTCTTTTGATGCAGAAATTCAGATCTTCCCTAAATTCTTGGAATTTTTATATGTCTTTGTAAATGTTTGTGTTCCTTTTGTTTTGTTCTCTTCTTCAGAGATGCTGATTATGTATATTGTTGAATGTCCACTGTCTTCCCTTCATCTGTCATATCATTTTTGATTATGTCTATCTCTTTGTTCTCTTTCCCTGAATTATGGGTGATTTTATCAAAACTATCTACATTACATAATTTAATTTTTGCAGCTCTGATTTTTTTCCTTATTGGCTTATAACTTCTATTTTAAACTCTAAAGTGAAATTATTTTAATTCTACCTTTTTGTTTAAGTCCTTCACATCACTTTTCTTTTTAATCTATTATCTTGTCGTCTTATTTTCATTGAGTCCACTTTAAAAAAATTGGGGGGTAGTTTTAGTTCAAACTATTTTTGGCTCCTTAGGGTAGGTGCATCAATGATTTGTTTATTTTCATGGCTTATTTCCTTCCTTAATGTTTTAAATATTAAAATAAGTTACATGTTATTATTTACTACTTATTG
Source organism: Noctilio leporinus (assembly GCA_004026585.1). Classification (NCBI taxonomy): domain Eukaryota; kingdom Metazoa; phylum Chordata; class Mammalia; order Chiroptera; family Noctilionidae; genus Noctilio; species Noctilio leporinus. Next base: position 3,853 of record PVIW01010452.1, read on the forward strand.
TTTCTTTAATTTATTCAGATGAATCCAGACAAGTCATTTCACTCTTTTGGAGATGTGGGTGGCCTGTGAACCACTTTTTGTTTTCCTGGGTGCTGTTGGTCTGCACTAAGAGCTCAGCTGTTCAGGGCACTGACAAAAGCAAGGAAGGGTACCAAATTCAGGGCAGTTCCCATAAGGAGAATTAACTTGCATATTTTATTTTCCTTGTGTTCATCAAAACTGTAGCACTGGGGACAAGCTTTCTTCATAATATTTTCTATTTCGATGAGCTCCATTATGTTCACACCATGTGGCTTTGTCTCCTTTCTGTCCCTTGGGGGTAAGTGGCATTGTCCCTATGATTCTGAAAATGCCATCTCAATTTGGAGTGATATACTTATTTTAGCTAAATGCTCTATTCCTATAGTGCTTCTCACCAGTTAAAGTTGAAGAAATGGCTGTCAAAAGAGTAATCCCCAAAGATCTCCTGGTTTGATCTTCTTCAGACCTCACCTACCATTATCAATGATTTTTCCCTTTCCATCTCTCCCACCCATCACCCACACCCACCAAAGAAAGCCTGAGTCATGTCAGAGAAAAATCTGTACAATAAACTGTCTTTCCAACCCACCACCATGGTCTGGGGATAGATGCACTTAACACAAAGGAGCAGTCCCCAGCTCCCCCATGGCCTCTCCATGTCTTCTAATTCATGGATATCAGTTAGACTGGTATGAATTTCCTTATCTGTTTCTCACAAGACTTCACAGCCTTCTCAGGCAGAGAAGCTATCTGCTGATTCCCCGTGTTCTTCTCAAGTTGGGTGGAAAGTGCTCTTCATCTATAAGTAACAAACTATGGTTGGTTGTTATTGTTAGATCTAGGAGTCTCAGAGATCGGAACTGCAGGTTCTGATTGTAGGAAGACCATTCCTGATCTGGTGGTGGAGAGAAACTTGCGTGGAGCCTTCAGGAGATTGGGTGTGTTTTGTTGCAAGCAGCAGCAGGCTAACAACAGAAAGGCCAGGTGTCTCCTTTTGGGGGAGGGCAGGGGGGCCTATGCATGGTTTCCCACTCCAGACATCAGGAGCACACTAGTTTACAGCAGGGGCAGACTTACATACCCATTAGAACAAAAGAGGCTGTCTGTATTTTAAAACAAAGAGGCAGTATGTATACCCCAAGGTAACACCTGCAGGTTCAGGGCCATTGTGGTGATTGCCCCTGGGCTCCATGTTCTTTAGCTCTGAGATAAGATTACCTTCAAGGCTAGCTAGTTGGCAAACTCCAGCGGTAAGGGCTAGCCATACACAGAGAGAGATAGGGGAGCTATCAGTTACTATGCTCTTGTTTCTTCCCAGAAGAAGGTTTTAAAGTATTCCTTCTATTGGTACTTCTTTGTGGTCAGTTTCTCGGACAGAAGGTTACTCATTTTCAATGTATTCGTTCATTTATTTGATAAATATTTTCTGAGGGCTTGATATGCTTACTTACAGTTTACCAGAGACTATGTTGCCTTGAGCAGTCATCTTTCCATTCCAAACCTCACCCTTTGTGATTCCAGGCCTCAGACTTTATACATGAATCCTGTTTCTCCAGTGGGTGTCCTAGCTGGCTCTGCCAACTGGCCTGCTAGAGAGAGCCTGGGAAATGTAGAGGAGTCCGTCTTCCTCCTATTTGTTGTTCTCTTCCTATCAGCCTTGCCTCACTAGGGTCTTTAGCTTGACAGTTCCAGTCCCTGATTCTTGCTCCATACTTCCAAAACCAACCTTATCACTTCCCCCACACCACCAGCAAGCCTGTGCATGCATGGCTCTGGATCCTAGCTCTGTGGGGCCCCTTTTTCCTTTTCAGGTCCTTAATACCTGTTTACCCAATTCCCTGTATTAAATTCCTTACTCAGATTATTGATGTTGTCTGTTTTTCTCAGTAGACCATAACTGAAACAAAAATAAGGCAAGCTCTCACAGAACTTGTCTGTATCAGCCTAGTAAAAGATACAGACAAGTAAACCAACAAATATAGGATGAGAAATGCTTTGGTCAAATAAATTTTGGGTGCAACAGAGGCACCAAAATGGGGGAACTAACATACACTTTAGGAGTGGCATGAACTAGTTCACAGATGGTGTAACAACTAGCTGAAGTCTGAGGGCAGGTAGGAGTTAGTGAGAAGATGAAGAGGGGAAGAAAGAGTGTTTTTTGTCCCAAGTCAAAGAGAACATGGAACGTTTGAGTCCCATGGGCAAGGAAAACATTGAATAGTTGAGACCTAGAGATAAGAGAGCATTTGAGGTGATTAAAAAGTTTTCTGTGTTGCTAAAACACACTGTGAGGTTGAGAGTGGCAAGAGATAAGCCTGTTAAGTTAAATAAATTTCAGACCAGGAATAGCCTCATTGTGAGCCACTTCAAAGAGTTTGGGGGTAATCTGGAGCCACCAAATAATTTCAAGCTAAGAAATGACTTGATTAAATTTTAATTTTAGGAAGATGAGTTAGAAAGAGAAATGAGTAGAAGATTGTTTTATTTATCCAAAAAAGAAATGTTGGTGGCATAAGATAGGACAGATACAGAAAAGAGGGTAGCTTTGAGAGATACAATAAAGTTAGAACCTCGGTCTTATTTGGACAAGGTAGGTCAGGTAGAAAGAGGAGTCAGGGGTTCATGTATTCGATACATATTCTTTCAGAAATAGCAATGAGAATACATCAATGAACAGATGACACTCAGACTTTTGGCTTGGAGAACTTGGTAGGTGGCAGGCTTCTGGTCACTGAGTGAAGAGTATCTCTGAGGTCAGATGAGATTCTCTTGTGGAAGTTGTTACTCTTTCCATCAGCTCCATGGCCTATGAGACTCTGGAAGACTCCACACAGTTTGTGCTAATTCTTAGAGATGTGTCCTCTGCTATTCCCAAGTTTTTCCACCTTGAACGTTGTCTCTGCTATTTATCATGTTGAACAAGATAAGACTTTTTGTACTTCATTTAACAGCTTAATGTATTCTTCCAAAATCTTTATTGAGCAAGGAAGACATTACTGAAGATTATGTAGATGATAGTTTATGTCACTCATCCCACAATAAATAGTTTTTAAATCTCTGTTAGGTATTTTAGGTTGGTTTAGATAACACCAACATTAAAGGAGTCTTGAACTCATCCTTGCTTTCTCCCCTTCTCCTCCCATCATGTTTTTTTCCCCTGGATTCCATACTCAGACACCTCAGGCAAAAACAACCTTATTATTCCTGCTATCAAAAATAAATTGATGCCCTGGCTGATAGCACAGCAGATAAGGCACCAGCCTACGAACCCAAAGGTCACTGGTTTGATTCCCAGCCAGGGCACATAACCAGGTTGCAAGCCAGGTCCCCAGCCAGGTCTCCAGCCTGGTTCTTGGCTGGAGGCAGGTGAAAATCAACCATACATTGATGTTTCTCTCCCTCTCTGCCTCTCTCCCTTCCCCTCTCTCTAAAAATAATAATCTTTAAAAAAATAAATCAAAAATAAATTGAGCCTTGTTTCCAGTTTTTACTTCAACACTTGCACAACAAACTCAACTCCATGATGGTGATTGCTCCTCTTTACCACCAGTAAAAAGAAGCAACCCTTCCCAGAAAGCACCTATAATGATAAATAACCATTTCTTGCATTATTACTGAAGAAGTCCAAGAGGAGCAGCAGTTACATGAGGACAATGGTGAGTTTGAAGGGCCTTTGGGACACCCAAGCAAAGACATGTATATATGTCTTTGTATATGTGTAATATGTATACTTGGGTATGAGATCTGAAGCTCACGAGAAAGATTTGGGCTAGCAAGATAGACTTAAAATTCATGGCAATAAATACACCATTTCCCTGTATCTTTCACCCCTAACCTTCCTCCTTTTAAACCCTATTTGGTTGAGATGAAGTAGTTTCTGTCCCTTCTTCTTCCAATCCACTGAAATATTCCTGCTTTACTATTGTTGTGACCACAGGATTGAGTCTGCTAATTGTGTGCAAGCTAGACATTGCTTCTAAGCCTGTTCCCTAAAAGTCTCTTAAGCCAGTTCTCAAAGTTCTTTGCACTTCCATTAGCTTGAGGCAGACAAACATGCTGAAGATGGTAGAATCATAACATGAAAGGCATTTTGGTGCCTTTGCAACCAGAGGACTCCCCTGCCAATTAGAGTCACCCATATCAAACTTTATGTAAATACAAACTAAACTTGTTTTGTATTGCGTTAAGTCATAAACATCCAACTGCTTACCTGATAGAGGACCTAAAGTTACCTCAACTTACTGACCATGTGAGCTGGATTACATGGCATTATAGCTGTTTCTAGAACTGAGAAAAAGACCTAGGTCAGATCAATTCAATGGGCATGAAAGAAGTTAGATGGAGGCCCTGGCTGGTGTGGCTCAGCTGATAGGTACCGGCCTGCGAACCCAAAGGTTGCTGGTTCGATTCCCAGCCAGGGTATATAATCAGGTTGCGGGCCAGGTCTCCAGCCAGGTCCGTGGCTGGAGGCAGGTGAAAGGCAACCATACATTGATGCTTCTCTCCCTTTCTTCCTCCCTCCCTGCCCTTCTTTCTGAAAATAATAAATAAAATTAAAAAAAAAAAGTTAGATGGAGGGAGGGAAACACTACATTAACAAAACTTATTAGGAAAATAGCAGGGGCACAGAAGAACACTGGATCTCAATAATTTATCCATTCAACATTTTATGAGCATTATGTGCAAATAAATACTCTATACTTTATAGTAAGTTTAAAAAATCACAGACTAAAAATCTAGTTGGAAAGACATAAACCTCAACATTAAATTAAAATAAATTAGCCCTGGCTGGTGTGGCTCAGTGGATTGAGTGCTGGCCTCAAAGGGTCACCAGTTCAACTCCCAGTCAGGACACATGCCTGGAGTACAGGCCAGGTTCCCAGCTCAGAGCATGCAAAAGACAACCACCCATTGATGTTTCTCTTCCTCTCTTTCTCCCTCCCTCCCCCTCTCCCTAAAAATAAATAAATAAAATATTTTTAAAATAAATTATTAATTTATATATATATACATATATGTGTTATTGCATACATTTATCAAAGTATCATTTAAATATAATTGTCGACTAACTCCTGAATGTTAATAGAATTTTATTATCTGAGCTAATATTACTTTTTCCTATATGTAGTCTGCCTCTTCAGATAATTGAAACCCCTATATTTTATTTACTTCCAGAAATTTATTTTACCCTCCAGAACTGTTACCTATTAAAAATAAATCAAACAGATATTAAATATATACTTATCATGGGATTGACTTTGGGGGAAGTGGGTGGGTGGAGAAGGGGACAGAGGGGAGTAAAAAGGGATGGATGTAATACAACAATAACAAAAATAAATTTTAAAAATATATATATTTCTGTTATTTATTATCTTATAATTAAGACACTGAAATTTCTTTTAGGGATATAGGCAATATAATATCACAGATCAATAACTTATACATTACTGGTGAGCAGCTAAACTTATTAGTAAGCAAAGAGACAGGCATAAGATTAAAGTCTGAAGCCTCACCTAAGTCAAAAAGTGTGAAAGTGGCAGTATGAAAGGACTCCAGGGCTTCAAGACTAAGTTAATGTCACTCTAAGTAGACCTATGTAGTGGAGACTCCTTGTCCAATTAAGTCTTGAACAAGCCAGCTCCTTTTGGGGAAGTTCTTCCAAATGGGGAGCTGGACAACCCTTGAAGAAAGAATCACAAGGAAGGTATGAGTGTTATTGATCTATTTGGGAGCTCACGAGGTATACAAATTATCTGCCTATGTAAATGGTGTCTCTTTTTCTTATCCCATGCTCCATTACCCTTGTATGTGGGCTTCCCAGGCAAGTTGTTACTGGCTTCCACCCGAGAGAGTGCATTATCCTCTCCTGGAAAGAGTGCTTCATAATTGGTGGAATAGTTGTGTTCTGATTGCGCCTTTACAGCTTCTCTGTCATCTAACTCCAGGGATAAATGGTGTGAGGATCCCAATGCTTAGTATGTAGCATGTGTTTGCTTTCCCTTTAAAACCTGGGAGCCTGAAGATGATGATTCATTATGAAACCTTCCAGCTCTATGACCTCTATTTTAGTGATCCATGATTTGTACAGTGCACTGTCAGCTCCCAGAGACAGTTTTCTGCTGCTAAATATCCATGAAAGTCTCCACTCTGTTAAAGATGGCCAGAGGCCAAGGTCTGAGGCTGGATTGCCCTTGTATTCAGATAATGAATACTTTTATTGACAGCTTAAGTATTACAAAAAAATGAATAAATAAAATGAAGAAGAAACTGTGATTCTCTTACCTATTGCTATAAAAATTTGTCTTAAAAATATTTTGGGGGGGGGCAAAGGGGGGAAAATTGGGACAACTGTAATAGCAAAATAAATAAGTATATTTAAAAATATTTTGCCTTAGTGAAATACTGCTCTTTCCTGGGAAAGTGCTTGATATCATTTTTGCTGAGAGTAGACCGTGAGCCTAATGAGCCTATCTATCGGTCCAAGGTATTCATCAGCCTGACTATGGTGCCCCACCCAGGTCCCCTCTTCAAAGTCAGCATTTCCATCCCCAAGCTGTTAGGAATATCATCTGCTAATCTAACTGAGAATGGTGTTTGGTTGCAAGGACATACTTTGCACAAGATAACACCAGGAGACACTCCAGTCAATGACTGCTGATGAGAGGCTACAAAGCCAAGTTCTTGTACAATTTAGGACAAGCAGGAAGAAGCACCCAGTTTGGCAGTTCCTCACGGGATCTGTTGAGACTCCAGTTGCAAACACAGTATGGGTCTGCTTCACCTTTTGTCCAATCCTTTTCTTACTTTTTTTTTAATCTTCTAAGAGCACTGCCTAAAATCCTGTGTGCCACTCTGTCTCTGAGTCTGTATCTGGCAAACCCAATCTGAAATAAGGGCTAAAGCTTCGATCTAAGAGAGAAGTCACTCTGCTTTATGCAGGGGAATTGTGAGCCTCAGGAGGGCAATGGAGAGAGGGTGTTATGAAGAAGAAAGAAGAGTGAGAGAGGGAGCAAAATGTGGGCACCATGGAACGTAACTGCTTTTTATGACTCCCCAAGCCTTTAGTTTAGTCCATAAAAATCAAAACATGTTAATGCTGATTAGATTTCTTGTGGAAATGATAAAGAGCCTGATTTCTGTATCCTGTCAACCCAGGAGTAAAACAGATGGCTCACTTGGGTGCTCAGACGGCGGGGGACCCCCAGTCAGGATTTGCATTTCAGTTGCAAACACTAATATGAATGGTTCAGATGAAGGTGCAACCCCCCACTTTATCTCAAGTTAAGTCCCCTCCCTAGAATACACCAGCACTGCATCCTCACTGTGTGTGTTACACTTTTGGACACATGGTAGAGAAATATAAAGACATGACGTTAAGGCCAGCCCTTTAGTCCAAGGAAAAAGTGCAAACTGGTGGAACGGCAAAATGATCCTTTGTGTATTATCATGGGATTAAGACAAACCATTCTAATTGAGTGGTTACAAGAAAGCCCATGTATCCTAATGTGAGCCAGAGTGCTAATCGAAAATTTCCACGTCACTGGGAAGCCCCTTGAACTATGCAGGTGACAAGCACAATTTACTAAAGTTGCATTTTCTGTCAGTGTCTGCCAGAAAAAGAACTCATTGCAGATGGTGCAAATGAAGAGACACACCTGAAGTGACCACTTACAGGGGGGCAGGCTGGGTTCAGGGGACAGAGGAGGGATGAGGAATTATCCAGAACCAAGCAACAGGAGAAAGCTGTGGTCACCCCCCTGGGCTGAGACTCCCTCAGGAGAAATGGAATCCCTTAGGAGAGATGGAGCTGTGGAGGGGACTGTTGCTGAAGGGAAGAGGAATAGACATATCCTGACCCTTTTCTCTTCCAGTTTCCAGTCTTCTGCCAATGAGTACCATTGGCTGAACACAATCAGAAGCCATCTGGAAAGAGAACCTAGGGTGATATAGGGCAAGAGCTGAGCAGAGAAAGGTAAAGAATGAATTTGTTGGAGGTTGAGGGACAGGAGTTGGTAGATGGAGAATAATCACATAGTGCTGTTATCTGGTATGAAGTTCTGCTAAAAACAAAAAACAACCCAGTCATCTCAAGTGTGTGGGCTTGGGACAAATTAGTCCAGCAGGCACATGTTAGGGAAGATTGATTGGCAGGAAATCAATCACAGCTCAGAAGGATGTGCACACAAGGTCCCTGGTCTAACCCAAGAGAATGGGCTTGATTGAGCCTTGAATGGGGTTTCCAGAGCAGGCATCATAGTGGATTTGCAGCCAGGCTGCAGATATCCCATGTGTCACTTTCTGTCATTTCCAGGTTGGTCCACTGCTCTGTTAGGCTGGTCATAAAGGGTCCTCCTGAGTATCTACTGCTGGCTCACTGCCCCCACCACTGAGCTTGAGGAAAGCTGGTAAGAGTAGAATTTATTCTAAGAAGGTTTGTAAAATTTGACTTGCTTGTGATTTCATGCTGGAAAGCTCTCTTGATAGGTCATGTCCCTCATGGGACCACAATGTCAGAATCTAAGAAAAAGGAGAAGTTTATTTCATCTGCAGAGGATCAGCCTTAGTCCTCTGGGGAAATTCTGAGTTTGAAGACATAACTAAGGTTATAATTCTCCATCTTCCATCCATCTCTCCAAGGGAAAACAATGTGTTGCTCTTGGGAAATAGAATCCTTTAAAGATATCTTTCTGCTTCTTTGAATCCCAGGACATAAACTCATTCCTACTACTTTAGTATACTTCTCTCTCTGTCCACATTGCCGCTTTTATGTCCCCCTGAATTAAGACGGTGGCTTTGTAACCAGTCTGTATGTCTCTGGTGCACCTCTCTATCTCTTTCTCTATGTGGCAACTGGAGAGATCTTCCAAAAATTGTTAAAACCCCTTAAGAATTCCTTGGTGAAAATTCTTGTAGATAGTTTGCCATCTGGCCACTACATACCCTCAGGTTCATCATTTTGCAGTATTAGCTCTCCACCAGCCACACACACACACACACCCCTAACTACCACACACCATTTATCTCTATATTTTAGTGCCCCCCCCCCCCCTTTTTAAAGTTATATGGCCTTTTGCAGTTTCTGACTGGAATATCAGGATCAAGATGTGGAGACCTATTTCATTTATCTGGGTTTCCTTTATAAGCATCTCAAAATAAACCAGCCTGAAATGAAATGTTTGCTACAAATGAAGTGTGTGATCTTTTCATTAGTTTTTTTTCTTTCTTTCTTTTAATCATCCTAAAAGGAGTCTTGTAAGTCATGCTTAGAATTCACTGGGGATGCATAATAATGAAGCCAGTCTCCTGATTTAGCAACACTCTTGGGATTTCTCCCTCTCCCACCAGAAGGCACAGATGCTGTGTTGAGAACAGATCAAGGGATAGGCTTGGAAACCAGGGCTGTTTCATTGACGGCTTCAAGTAGGAAGGCCAGATCAAAGTAATATGTTCAGGGAAAGTTCTTAAGTATTAACAGAGAAAGAAGATCAGAATGTCAGGACACTGGGTATAGATTGGATTTTATTTGGTGGCTATTAAGTATGTATTCAGAAAGTAAAAGCTCTTCATTAAACAAAGAGAGCAACATTTTTGATGAACATAATAAGGGCTATTGTTTCATAGACAAATTATTTGAGATTTTCAAAAATATATATTATTTTTAAAAGATAATGTAAAATCTCTAGGGCCAGGCACTGTTCTAGGTGCTGGAGAGTGGAGAAGCAACAAAAAGAATTGGGACTGGATTAGGAGAAAATAAACAGACAAGCAAATAATTATACAATGCTTGATCAGTGAATGATAGGTCTGGGAGGAAAACCCAAGCAGAAGGGAAATGTTAGTGTATGATGGGACAGGGAGCCTCTCTCTAAGGGGTAATTAGGTGAAGCTTCTTGGAAGAAATGAAATTTGTTCAGAGGCCTGATTAATTTTAGGGAGATAGCATTCCAGGACCAACAAATCCCGAGGAACACAAAAGAGGCTCCTGTGTCCAAGCTCTGTGAAGAGGAGTAAATAAGATCAGAGGTGTAGCCAGGCTGTGGTGAGGCTTGGATGCTGTGCAATGGAGGAGAAGCCAGAGGGGAACTGAGGGCAAAGAGCAACACCATTGGATGATATTTTTTAAAGATTGCTTTGGCTTCCATATGTGGACATGACTGTGGAGAGAAGAGAGGAAAACAGCTGCAGATATACCATTGAGGACACTTCAGGTCTGTGTGAGACATTAACTTATCTTGGACTAAGATGTCAATGGTGTAGAATAGTAGAAGTAGTTGCAGTCAGAATGTATTTTGAGGGTAGGTTGGTATGATCTTCCACTGAATGGAATGAAAGTATGAGAGAAAGAAAATGAGCGAAAGATAATCCAAGATATGTGTCCTAAGAAATGAATAAATTATGTTGCCATTTATTGAAAGGGGCTACAATAGAATCTGCACAACCAGGGTGAACATCAAGAATGTGCTTTGGTTTTCTAATATTTCAGAGAATCTATTAGTTCAGTTCCTCCATTCTCCTGCTCCAGTACACACTGGCTATGCTCTGGTCCTATCTCTAATTCTTTTGTACTTTGTTTAATACTTTATCTCAGTTGAGGGTTTTGGAGAAGAAAGCAAGAGGTTTTGAAAGAGAAAGAAATACAACAAAAAGACAAAAATAGCAAAATCACAATAGCTAACTAATATATAATATTTATCTTCTTGAAATTTAAAGTTATAGCTTTTAAATTTTGTGTTCTTATTATTTTCTAAATATGAAAGCTATTTTAAATCATGGAGTTAGCTTTGTTTTTGCCTGGGAAACTCCATCAACCCAGCATTGTAAGAGATGCTAAAGGGTCTACTTTAAGAAGATAAAGAAACAGAGAGAGACAGACAGGAATTCAGGTACAAAGGGAAAAAATGATAATGAATATGTACCTATCAATAACAACCTTAAATGAAAATGAGTTAAATGGACCAATCAAAAGACACAGGGTAGCTAAATGGGTAAGAACCAACTTTAACTTAATCTTCTTTAAAATAATCTTCTTATATGTAGATCTTACTAAATAATGCATAGTTTTGTATTTTTATTGTATCTGCATTAATGGAGGTGACGTTTTCTTAGATTGGAGTTATTTTCTAAGTTGGGAAAACAAGTTACTTGCAGTAACTTGGAAAAATTGAATGCAGTTGAGGGGGAAAAGTAAGAAAATGTGGATGTATATTACATAGAATACTTGCTATCTTTCTTAATTCACTGTTACAAAATGTGTGCTTGTTTGTGGGTGTATAATATATAGATGTTATTAGCGATTTACGTTTTAAATATCAACCAACTGGTAGTTGGTGTGTTGAGAAATTAGTCTATCTTTAGGTTAGAAAAGATGCTGAGAGTGAAAACTAATTTGGGATGAAAGTTAACAACTACTGAACTATAAGATTCATGTACATGGGCAATATATATTCTCATATTAGCATTTAAATTAGATGAGATTTCTTCTAAACAGTTAGTGAAAATAGACATTTTGAGCAATGAAAGCTCCTAAACTGGAGATGCTTGGGAAAATATATTAATGTTATAGTAAACTTCATTATTCAAATGTGAACATACCTAATCTCTACCTCAACAGACTATTAAATAGTTCAGTGGTTAGTTTAGGACCACATAGGAAGTCAACCCTAAGGTCAAAAAATAACTAGAATACTATTCAATAAAATTATGTAAATCCTGGGTTTTTTTAACTTCAAATTAGTAGATATCAAAATTTCTACTCTGTGGGGACCAGCTGAGCACTGCAGATGCCATTATTCTGAAGGCTTCAGCTGATGAAATAGGTGTAGAGGGTAAGCAGAGGGAATTGAGGAAAATGGGACCTCTGCATGGGGGAAGAGAATCAGTATAGTATCTAAGATGGAAAACTGCAAAAAGAATAAGTTGTAGTTCCAGTAGCTTAAAATAAAGTTGAGTTGTATTATTGGAGGAGGTAGGATCTGACTCAAAAACCAAATTCACTTTTTACTGTGGATTTGGCACTGTCTCTAGGACAGCTTTCACAAAAGTGAGTTCTGCAATACACCATTTCTGGGACATATTTCACAAAAATAGCATTCCAGTGTAAAATAAGTTTTAAAGGAAAAGAAAAATCCTTAATTTACTATAATATATCCAAAATATCATTTAATATCTAATAATTATGTAAGCTCTAAACATATTTTAACTGTTCTGTATTAACTTTTCAAAATCTATTATGTACTTTAAATATTTGTAAAAAATAAAATAAAATAAATCATAGAATTGTAGAATTAGAAGAAACATTAGAAATCATTTTTATAAATGAGTTACTGGCAAATGCAGAACTCTCATTAGTAGCATTACATATATGCAATGTTATGAAAATGTAATGTGAGCTTCACACTTTGTCCATCAAGAAATTATAACCAGCTTCTTTATTTGTTTGTTTATTTACTATTTTGGCAAAACTACCTTAATAGAGCTTCCTGGGAGAAAAAAAGGAAGTTTCAACCCATCCTGTCCCTACTTCTCAAAATTCAGAGTTGAGGAGTAGAGAAAAAAGAAAAAAGAATGTGCTTTGGATATTTAAGTCTCTGAAGCATATTAGGTATGGAAGTAGAAGAGTTGATTGGGCAATTGCGTATTCAAATCTGGAATTTAGGGTGGAAGATGGGGACTGGATTCTAAGTCAAGTACATTCAGGGTACATATAATTAAAATTATGGGTTTTAATTTTTTTTAAATTTGTGTATAAGGATAGTGAGTAGAGGAGGCCTGAAATATCAGATCAAGAAGAAGAAAAGAATACATAAGAAGGTACTGAGAATGAATGGTCAACATGATAAAAGAAATGCATAGTGGAATTCCAAAGGGAATAATTATTTTAAGAAAAGAAGAGTCAAAAATCATGTTTTAAAAAATCACATCCAGCCTAACTAGTATGGCTCAGTGGATTGAGCACTGGCCTGCAAACCCAAGGGGTGCTGGTTCAATTCCTAGTGAGGGCACATAACCAGGTTGCAAGCCAGGTCTCCAGCCAGGTCCCCAGCAGAAAGCAGCTGAAAGGCAACCATACATTGATGTTTCTCTCCCTTTCTTCTTCCCTCCTTTCCCTTCTTCTAAAAATAATGAATAAAGTCTTTTAAATAAATAAAGTAAAAGATCATATCCATTAGGATGGGTATTAATTTTAAAAGTAGAAAATTACAACTGTTGGTGGTGGTACAGAGAAATTAAAGTATGTACATTACTAAAGAGAATGAAAAATGGTATAGCTCTTATGGAAAATGGCATGGTGGTTCCTTAAAAAATAAAAAAAATAGAATAACCACATGATCCAGCAATTCCACTTCTGAGTACATACTCAAAAGAATTGAAAGCAGGATCTCAGATATTTGTACACCTGTGCTTATAGCTATTCACATAGCCAGAAGGAGGAGGACACCCAAGTGTCCATCAACAGATGATTAGATAAACAAAGCATAGTATATCCATACAATATGCATTTAGTCACAAAATGCAAAGAAAGTCTGGCACATGTCACAATATGAATGAATATTGAAGACATTAGGCTAAGTTAAATAAACCAATCACAAGAGAAAAAATACTATATAATTTCATTTACATAAAGTTCCTAGAAAAGTCAAATTTAAAGAGTTAGAAAGAGGCTAGAGGGAACGGAAGATGGGGAGTTACTGTTTACTAATTTACTGTTTACCAGGCACAGAGTTTCAGTTTGGGAAGATGCCAGTACCTCTGGATTTGCACAGTGAAGATGGTCATGCCATGAGAATGCGTTCACTGTGGCTGGACTGCACTAACAAGTAAGCTACACTAAAACTGTGATGAAAAAAATGTGCACTAAAAATTTTAGCCAAAACTGAATTTTCTGATATGTATCTTTGCTTAGAGCAATTTTTTCATTAAGGATTGTTTTTTCAACAAATGTGCTACCAAGTGAATATCAATATGTTTTAAAAGGTAAACTTAGATCTTTATCTCACACAATAAACAAAGTCAACTCAAAGTAGATTTTAGTCCAAAATTTAATAGTTAAAATTATGGGGGAGAAACCTTACAAGAAAACATAGGAAAAATTGTTTGGCTTTGAATTAAGCAAAAATTTCTTACTTATGACAGCAAAACCATAATTTACTAAATCAAAATGAATAAATTGGACTTCACCAAATATTAAAAATCTCTCTGAAAAGACACTGTTTAGAAAGTTATTTTTTAAATCACAGAATTATAGAACATATTGGCAAATTGTATATTTGGGAAAAGATTTATATTCAAAATATTTTTTAAACTTATACTTCAATAATAAGACAAACAACACAATTAAAATGGTCAAGAGAATTCAATAGACAACTAATCAGTGAAGATATATGAATGGTTAATAAACACATGAAAAGAAGTTCAACATAACTTAGTCATTAGGGAAATACAAATTAAAACAACAATGAAAAATAATGAACATCGATGAAAATAGCTAAAATTTTAAAAACTGACCACTTCAAACATTGGGAGGCTTTTGGAAATTGAAACCCATCTGCGCTATAGTGGGAATGTGTACTGGCACAAACACAGTTTGGCAGTTTCTTAAAAAGTCAAATCTCAATTTACCAAAGCCTCTGTCAATTTCACTCCTAGCTATCTACCCAAAAGGAACAAAAAGTTATGTCTATACAAAGGCTTGTAGAAATATGTTCATAGGAGAACTATTCACAATAGCCAAAAGTGGAAAACCAAATGCCCATCATCTGGTAAAAGGAGAAACACAATGTGATATATTCACATGTTGAAATTGTATTGAGCAATCAAAAGGAGCAAATTACTGATACAGCTTTGTTGACATGGTTGAAACCTCATGAGCATTATATTAAATGAAAGATATCAGATACAAAAAAAAAAACAAACAAACATTCATTGAATTATTCCACTTACATGAACTATTCAGAAAAGGCAAATCTATATAAAATGAGTATCTGAGCTGAGGTTGGAGTGGGGAATGACTGCAAACAAACATGGGAAAAGTTTTTCCAGTGGCAGAAATGTTCTACATTAGAATTATGGTAATGATTGCACAACACTATGCATTTACTAAAAACTGCTGACTTTCGCACTTACCATGGACATATTTTATGATATGTAAATTATGCTTCAATGAAGATGCTAAAAATTTTTAATGATGTTTTTTATCCTCACCCAAGGACATTTTTTCATTGCTTTTAGAAAGAAAGAAAGAAAAGGGGGAGCAGAAAAAAGAGAGAAACATCGATGTGAGAAAGAAGATTGTATGTGCCGGACTGGAAATTGAACTCACCACCCTTCAGTTACAGGACATTCCAACCATCCGAGCCCCATCAGCCAGGACTTTAAAAGGAGAGAGTACTGTGCACTAAATGTTGCTGAGAGATGATAAGGAGACTGAAAAGAGGACAGGTAGGGCATTAGTGCCTTGACAAAAAAGGTTTTACCTTTCATTCATTAACTTTAGTAACTCAACCTATCTTTTTTCTAATAATACAAGTAGCACATATTCACATCAGACAACTGACAGAGTAAAGATAATTTGAACTATTAAAAATTGTAGTGAGGTACCTTATCCCCCAACACTTAGTTTTTAAATTAACGACTCTGTGTTTTTCTTACCTGGGGCCAATGAGAAGCAGAATTTACCAGTAAAAAATCAACAACTACATTCGGGAAAAAACATTCCAATAAGCCTCTGAAAAAGTCTTCTTGGCCCCAAAAGTTGAATAGCCCTTTAAAAAAAAAAAGAAAAAAGAAAAAAAAAAAAAAAAAAGAACAGCCCTACCTGGCAGCTCAGTGGAAAGGTGCCAGCCTGCGAACCCAAAGGCCACTGGTTTGATTCCCAGTCAGGGCACATAACCAGGTTGCAAGCCAGGTATCCAGCCAGGCCCCAGCTGGAGGCAGGTGAAAGGCAGCCATTTATGGATGCCTCTCTCCCTCTCTGCCTCCCTTCCCTCTCCTCTCTCTAAAAATAGTAAATAAAATCTTTCTAGTTGTACACATCTAATGGTACACATCTGAGCCCCAACAATACTGTGACTTGGCCAATCTTATTCATTGTTTTATTCAACAAATATTTATTGAGTCCTTAATATGCACTAAGCATTGTATTATGCACAAAGTATATATAGCAATAAACAAAACAGGCTTGGACACTGCCTTTCTGGGGCTCAGTGGCTATGAGGACCACCAGGGTGTGTGCCTTCAGTGATGGTCCAATCCTGGCATGAGACCAGGCCCAGTCCAGATTTGTACTTGTTGAAGTCAGAGGTAAAAAAAAAAAAAAAAGTGGGTAGACTTCCAGGAAGCTGAATATACTCAATTATAAACAGTGCCCTGTTTCCCAAGATTATCCTCCTTATTTTGTTCTGTTAAAATTTCCTTCATTTTTATGAAATGATGGTGACAAACAATAGTAGAGGCTGTTTTGTGTCCTCACTTAGAAAATTAATTTTTCTTTTTAAAATTTACTGGTTTATGAAACCCAGGTATGGTAGACTCTGTTTTGCACAATACCCTCTCTCACAGGATTAGCAAATATAAAGGTCCAGGAATATCACAAAAGCAAAGTCAGGAAGCCCTTAACTAGGGGTCAGTTGGAGTGGGCTATTTACTCCTACATCTGAACTCCAGCTTGAAAAAGTGTGTTAATAAAGTTAATAAAGTGTGTCCCTTGGTTCTATAACTAGTTGTTATTGAGACCAGCTACTTGCACTGCTAAGACTGAGCAAAAACTATTCTTTTATGAAATGAATTAATTAGTCAATATCTGTGGAGTGCTTAAAAGTGATAAAAGGTTATATTTATGCAACATATCAAGATTACAGAAATGTGATTAGAAGAGGAGGGGATATCTGTGTAGAAAGCATTTCCAGAAATCTCTAAGGGTTACATCATTAACCTAAACATAAATGAGCAAGGCTTCTGTAATTTCCTGGGAGTATTTCCTGAGCAAAAGGATCAAAAGGTCACCGAGAGACTTCTCTTCCCTGTGGGTCCAAGAACAGCAGTGGCCTTGTTCCTATTGGCTTTTCCAGCTTTTACCAATTCTGGGCCATTCTACCAGAGCAAGGGGAAGACTAGGAGAAGTAAAAAGGCTTCATCAGGGAGTGAGAAGCACAACTCTTTTTCTATTCTGTTGCCAAAAACTGCCATACAACTCTACAGTGCTCCCAGTGGGGAATCCTTATACCCAAAACTTGTATCTTATAAAATTCCTAGATTCATACCAAGAGCAACACTTTATTGAGTATTTACCAAGCATTAGGACTTATGCTAAGTGCTTTCATATGTCATGGTATTCCATTCCCACAGCTGTCCTTACAAATAGGTAGCATCATTGTCCATTTCCAGCCAAAGAAATTGAGACCTAAGGAAAACAGGTAACTGAGCAGAGGATTTGAACCAACTCCAATGCCTGGCAAAAGTCCTATAGCTGAAAGAAAACAGGCAGATTTCTTTGTCAAATGAAAACTAAAATCTATTGCAATGGATGTTGTGATGCAGCCCAGGTATTAATTTCCCCAGCTGCTGGGAATGAGGTCTACTGGGAACTTAAAGCCTTGTCCCTCAGCCAAAGAGGGGGTGGGGGATTAGAGGCTAGCACACCAGCACGTAGTGACTAGTTTATGATATAAAAGCCGGGTACTTTTGCCTCAATATGGGACAACTATGAAAAGCCATCCCAGTTTAAAACACACCATGAGATCAGCTGAGGCCAAGCTACAACTGCATCCCAGTTCACTTTCCCCTTTGCCCACTCTTGCTTTGCATAATCCCTTGTAAGTGTTTCTTCTGAGGCTGTCCCCTAGCAAACCACTTTTACACAAACCCTCCTCAGAGCCTGCTTCCCAGAGAAGCTAGAAAACAGTCTTAGTAACATGGTTTTATAGAGCACACCTATATTATAACAAGATTTCTGAAGATTTCTAACAAGGAATTTGTTTTACTCAAAAGTCTATATTGAAAATTTCAAGTGCCCCCACCTGGCCTATAATAGTGAAACATGAGATATATACTATAAGAAACATTTTGAGCCTTGGCTGGTGGCACAGTGGATAAGGCGCTGGCCTGTGAACCCAAAGGTCGCTGGTTCGATTCTCAACCAGGGCATATAACCAGGTTGCAAGCCAGGTCCATAGCTGGGGGCCGGTGAAAGGCAACCATACACTGATATCTCTCTCCCTCTATGCCTCTCTCCCTTCTCTATCTAAAAATAATAAATAAAATCTTCAAAAAAGAAAAAGAAAAGATAATTTGAACAGAAAGAAAAAGAAAATCACACATAATCTAATGATAATTATTAACATTTTGGCTGATGGAATGGAGGCTAATTTACACATACATACAATGTATGTAAAATATGTGTGTGTGTATATATAGTGGTTTAATACCTCTCCTTGATTTTATCTATTTATCTATTATGTAAACATAATAACATATTTCTTTTTTTTGCAATATTACCAAATAGTTTAATTTTTTAAAAAATTTTATTGTTGTATTACATCCATCCCCTTTTTATCTTTTAATCTTTATTTCATTTTATTCTCTATATTGCAGAACAAGTATATTTCTGTAACATTGCTACCAATAGTTCATTGTCATCAACTGCATATATAATTAATATATCATGGATATGTTATGTTTGTGGTAATTTACTTTAAAATCATTGTGATGTGTGTGTGTGTGTGAGAACAAACTAATATAGACACTTGTCTTGGTCAATTAGCACATTAACTTTTTTAGTATGAAGGAACACACTCACATTAGCCAATCAAAATAAGGAATGTGACCTGGCTGTATGGCTTGTTTGGAGCATCCACCCATACACCAAAATGTTGCAGGTGTGATCTCTGGTCAAGGTGTATACAGGAGGCAACCAATAGATGTTTCTCTCACATCGTTCTCTCTCTCTCTCTCTCTCTCTCTCTCTCTCTCTCTCTCTCTCTCTCATTAATAAACATCCTTGGTTGAGAATTTAAAAAAGATAAGAAGTGTTAGAATAAGTTTTGATCGAAGTAGATTTGATCAGTGGTAGCGATTAAGGAATGGTTAACATGACCCAACACCCTATATGATTTTGGTACAAAACAAGCAGGTCTAGGAGTTTATGCTTCCATTATGGCAGATCCTACTGCCTGGATTCTTATCTCATGGACAGCCAGCCTTGAAAACTAAGTTGCATCTGCTTCATTGTAAGCCTGATAGGAATGCTGCTGAGGGTTCTGTGCTGGTAGGAGTACCTAAAGGTGTGAAAAAAAAATAAATTACCAAGGATTTATTGGACCGTTGAAATGTTCTCACCACCAATATCTATACATTTGATTTAAGATTTTATTTTATTACTACATCAGCACTTAGTAGTTGAGGTTTCAAGAATTAAGACAGAGAATATAATCCTCATCTACCTTTCACTACTAGAGGCTACCAAATATGTACACACATACATATATACACAACTTACCAAACAACTGGTTTATTACAGCCCATGCATACAGTCCTGCTTCAACAACTTGCATATCAGATGATGTCTCAGATAACTTGGGGTCCAGAAATACAACTCAATAAAGCTCTGATCCAAATTATCAGAAAGTCCAGGTTTACATTCCCTTACTCATCCACCCAATGTTCTATGTCAAGTTCCCCTCTACTACTAGGACAAAGAATGCCGAATATATGCTAATCCACACCTAAAATGCTTATCCTGATCGCTTTTGCCTCTTTGCTAGAGTGGGACAGCAGATGGTGCCTTCTGCATCTTGAGCAGCTTCATAGCCATCAACCTGGGTGCTGATTAAGGTCACATGGCTGGTGGTGTTTCAAATGCCAGGAGGCTTGTGAGCATGGCATCTGCCCTGCCAAAACTACACAGCAGATCATATGCATGCCCCCACCCCAATTGTCTTCAAAGACCCTGCTCACCACTGGTGTCACAGGAAAAGGCTAAGTCCAGGATTTCTCTCCACCAACCTTTGAAATATAGAGGAATGAGCTTGGGCACAGCCTCAGGAACTGTCAGTCCTGCCTGAGCAAGTCCCTCCCAAATGTGAACTGTTCTCAAACAAGTTGGCCAAGCACAGATATTGGGTTATCCTAAGGTGGCTCTTGGTGGCTTCCAATGGTTGGAAGTAGACTAGAGGTATCCAACATTCCATAATCTTGCTTACCAGAGTATAATGAAAGGCCTCCAACCAAAATCACATAAGACACACAAATATTTATTTACAGGAAGGCATAAAGGCAGTTCATATAATATATCCAATAAGCTCTGCAGTCCTGCTCCCTGCTGACCTTGCAGGAGAGGCTCACTTAGGCCAAGATCATTCAGAGACATAATTTGGTTAACTTAACAGCTGGTTTCAAACAACCAGAGTTCTCTGAAATTATGGCTATACACAGATCATTTCAGACACATGCCTGAAAAGGGCACATACTAAAATAGTTGTTAGATGTTTATATATTATTTATTCAACATGAGGATAACTCTTTAAACTATTTTTGCCAAGTCAAAAGGTACAAACCTTCAGTTATAAATAAGTCCTGGGGATATAATTAACATAAAACATGATGACTACAGTTAACAATAGTATACTATTGTTACGAGAAATTGTTATGAGAATAAATCTTTAAAGTTCTCATCACAAGAAATTATATCTATGTGAACCGATGGATGTTAACCAAGCATATTATGGTAATCCTTTTGCAAATCGTATGTATATTATCAAATCACACTTAAATGCATACATGTCAATTATATCTCAATAGAACTAGAAAATTTTTTAAGAAACAAAAGAAAACTTATGTTCACATGAAACCTATAAGAAAGTATGTTTTTGCCAAATCACATTTCTTGAACACCCTTATTTTACTAATGAAAATTTATTTCTAGCATTAGTTATGCTAATTATGTGGACCCAAAATACTCATAAGAGAACACTGATGCAGTCTGGCAGGTGGACTTTCTGATTAGAATACAAGATCACTACTCGTGGTGTGTGACCCATGGCATGTTAAAGCAAACAAGCACATGCATACTGATGGGGAAGCACGGTCTTTCATGACTCTAAGACATGACTCTAAGACCAAAGGTTTTAAGATATACTATTGTTATATGCATCTATGACATAAAAAAGTTGTCAGGTATAATTTTAAGACAACACTGTCTGTAAGAGACATGCCAGTATCAGAAAACTTAAAATGTGGAAACAAACAAACAAAAAACTGTGTATCTCAGAGTTGAGGACATAGTTTAAACTAAATGAGAAACATCATAACAGGAGGCCACAGTGTTTCCCGTGCTAAGCCGCACCCAGATGTGCTCACCTGGTGTTCCTCTCAAGGATGGAGAAAAGGTATTCTTCCCCATTGAATTGCTGATCCTTCAAGAAAAATCCAGCCCCTTCATCTCACTTCTCCTATCCTTAAGTGAATTTCTCCTGAGGAACTCAACTTCATCTGGCTTGTTTTAACAACTTTGAACTTCTAAAAGAGTGTTTCTCAAAGAATGAGCTGGAGAAGGTCTTGTGTCAAAATTGGTTGGGGCAAATCACAGATGCCCCAATTGCACTGGGGCTACTTAATCAGAATTCCTGGAGTGGTACCAAGAATCTGTATTTGCCACAAGCCCTTCCTGGTAATTCTGATGTATATCAGGTTTAAGGACAACTACTCTAAAAGAAAAACCTGGCTACTTCAATGGAAATTCTTTTTTACATGAAAAAGAAAGAAGATCCCTGGCTGGTGGCACAGGGATAAGGCCCTGGCTTGCAAACCCAAAGGTCACTGGTTTGATTCCCCAGCCAGGGCACATACCCAGGTTGCAAGCCAGGTCACCAGACAAGGTCTGTAGCTGGACACAGGTGAAAGGCAACTACACAGTGATGTTTCTCTCCCTCTCTGCCTCTCTCCCTTCCTCTCTCTCTGGAAATAATAAATACAATTTTTAAACAAATAAAAAGAAAGAAGAAATATTATAGATTAGCCACTGTATAAGCACACACCTTCAAGGCTAAGATAATATTAATAAAGTGAAGTAGAGACTAGGGAGATGCTCCCCAAACCAATACAAGTTAAATTACATTTCACAGCCTTCCAGGCAGTGGTGAGGCAACATGCCACCGAGTTTTGACCAGTGAACTATGGGTAGAAAGGATATTGTCATGCCCAGGCTTGGCCCTAAATCTCCTATGAGACCTTCTACTTCTGAAGATCCAGCTGCATTCTTACAGTAAAGGGACAATGGTAAAAAATCAAGTGGGGAGAGAATTTCAAGTAGCTGGGAAGGGAGAAAGGCCTGTTTACAAAGAGGTCTACTTTATGAAAAACAACAGGTAGATGCTCCAAAAACAGGGCAGCCATCAGTGGTGTGCTTACTCATATTCCTACCGAGTCTGCCAAGGAATGCTTCTGCTCCGCTTATGCCCTGCTTGGAAAATGCACTTGCTCAAGGGACATCCATAGTTAATCAAACCAGGGAATTATTGTCAGGCAGACAACATGTTAGAGAAAGAAAGGGCAACTTTCTTTGAGACTAGCTCACAGAGGTAGAGAAGGTAAAAACTGAGAGATTATATAATACCTTACACAAAATTAAGTTTTGGGGAAAGGCTGTTAAGAGGATTGTGGGAACTGTTTTTAGTAGAGGGAGAGCTGATGCTCACGTGCTAGGCACAGGTTTGACTGGTTAATTATACTAGTTTATTAATGGACTGATAGTGTCATTTTGATTAGTTGGTGTCAATGGCATGAGGACACACCAGTTGATGAACATTTTCAACATCCTTCCTGGATGGGGGAGAGGATATACAGAAATAAATCAGAGCATCTGGAAGCCCTTTTCAGAGTTGGTAGCATTCAGAAGGCAATGGAATAGCTAAGGAGCCCTGTAGGAAGCCTCAGACAGTATTAGAGGGCTTTATGACAGTTCGATTCTAGACAGTTATCTGCATTCTGGACAGCTATCTGCAATGTGAGATTCCTAACCTTCTCAACCCATGTGTAAGCCCCCTTCAAACCTCCATGATGGGACAATTCAATAAGCCAAATGCATGCAGGGTCATCAACTAAGAGGGTTGAAGTATGGAGGACCTTTTGGCTTTCAAAATAGTGCAGCCACTAAAATCACCAGATAAAGCCAAGTGGCTTAATTCTGATTATTCTTTGAAAATCCTAGCAAGGACCCCATGGCAGAATGCCAGAGACCAGAAATAAGGGCCCTTGGGAAAAGCCCCCATGAACTCTCTGCCAAGAACTGGCAGCAACAGCTAAAAGACAGAAGTCATTACTGTCTTTCTAGTTCCAGGTCATTTGCCAGTTTTCTCAACATCAGTTATTAAATAATCTACCCTTTACTTACCAATCTGAAATGCCAACTTCATCATAAAACACATTCTCATATGGTCTTGGATCTATTACTCAGGCTTCTATTTCATTTCTCTTTATTGCCTGTGAAGTACAAAGTTTAAAACATATCTTTTTAATCAAGCTAATTAATTATATTATTCAGTTCTTCAACCTTTCTTTTTTTGCCTATTGATCTGTCAAAAGTTTAAAGAAATATGATCATGTTATCACCATTCTAATTCTGTCAATTTCTCTGTGAATATCAAATATTTTGCTTTTACGTGTTATGATACATTATTCCCCAGAGAAGAATTTGTGTCAGTTATATAATATGTTCACTGTGAATTATAACTTTTATCAAAACAAAATGAGGTTTCTCATTTTTAAATCATAGAGAAAAAGTGGTTTTCATTTCTTTCCAAATCATATCAAAACAACAACGATTGCATCTTGGGTGAAACCAGAAGGTTCCTACAGCCCCCAAACAATATTCTTATGTGAAAAGGAAGCATGGACTGATGATAGCTAAGTGACTTAGCAATGAGAGAAAGCTCCATCATACCTGCGGTAGAGGTGGAAACTGATGAGAAGTTGGCAGTCTTGCCTCATCAAGCACTGGGAAGCCTGAAGAATTGGAGAAAACAAATACCAAAGATCCCTGGCAAGTGTGGTTCAGTGGATTGAGGGCCACCCTGCAAACCAAAGGGTTGCTGCTTCGATTCCCAGTCAGGGCACATGCTTGGATTACTGGCCAGGTCCCCAGTTGGTATCATGAGAGAGGCAACCATACATTTATGTTTCTTTCCCTCTCTTTCTCTCTCCCTTCCTTTCTCTGTAAAAATAAATAATATTTTTAAATACCAAAGAAACCAAAGAAAAAATGTGACTAACAACCAGAGGATTTTGAAAGTCTTCAGAAGAGGAATTGGATCCAATATCCCCTAATCAACCCACCACCACCCTACATAGTCAGGCAATTATGGCTGATACAAAGCTAGAGACAAATGCTTATTTTAAATGAAAACTAAAAGCCTTTAAACTCAGACGCAGTAAGCATAGAGTAGGGCCAGGATGGGATGGAAGACTAAAGACATGAGAATTAGGTAAAAGTCTGCGTAGTGAATAATGAGCACATCTATTAGCCTCAGAAATTTGGAAGCTAGGCTGGAGAAACTACACCATTATGCATACAGCCAAAGAAAAGACATACCTACATGGACATTTGGGTTCCTAAAGGAAAAGTTATGTGGCTACTTATTTACCATACAACAAAGTCAAGAACTGTCATCTATGTAGCTTTCAACTAATTATTTAGCATTTCATTCTTAGAAATGAACCCGAGAATCAGCAGGCCTCTGAAGAAAGCTCCCAATATGAAAGAGAGAAATTAAAACAAACAAAAAAGAAATCAACAAAATAAACACAATGCAGAGGCTTTAAAATTATAATTAATATGTTCAGAGATACTAAAATATGGTGTGTCTATAAAATAAGTGTAGGGGGCTGTTTACAAAAGGGGGACAGGAATCAGAGGACCAGAAACAGCTGTTGGAAATTACAAATGTAAGAAGCATAATAAAAAGTTTAATAGAGTTTGGAAGACAAAGTGGAAAAGACTTTAAAAAATTAGAAAAAAATTATACATAGACTAATGGAAGGACTTCAACTCCTAAATGCATTATAGTTTCTAGAAACAAAATTTTTTATTTATTTTATTTTTATTTATTTATTTTAAAGATTTTATTTATCTTTTTTTAGAGGGAGGGATAGGGAGAGAGGCAGAGAGGGAGAGAGACATCAATGTATGGTTGCCTTTCACCTGTCTCCAGCTATGGACCTGGCTGGAGACCTGGCTTGCAACCTGGTTATGTGATCTGACTGGGGAATCGAACCAGCAACCTTTGGGTTCACAGGCTGGCACCTTACCCACTGTGCCACCAGCCAGGGCAGAAATAAAAATTTTTAAATGTAGGAGAAGATGTTACCATACCAGTGAACAATAAACTTAACCTTCTCACAAATGAAAGATAAGAAGTTCCAGATTACTTCTTACTAGATGCTGAGCACAATGGATAATAAAATACATCCATATACTCAATAGTGAAATTTCACCTTGCATGTCTGTAGAATACAGAGAGAATCCTACAGACATGGAAGGTGGGGTGGGAAACAGGTGTCCAACAAAGGATTAGTAATTAGAATTGCATTGAATTTCAAAAAGCAACTGTTAGAAAGCAATGAGTCCAACACTTCAAAAATCCAAGAGGCACCCTGGCTGGTGGCACAGTGGATAAGGCACAGGCCTGTGAACCCAAATGTCACAGGTTCAATTCCCCAGCCAGGGCACATAACCAGATTGCAAGCCAGGTCTCCAGCCAGTTCAGTGGCTGGAAGCAAGTGAAAGGCAACCATACATTGAAAAAGAAGAAGAAAAAAAATCCAAGAGAAACCAACTCCAACTTAGAATCCTAGACTGTCACCATTTTCAATTAAGTGACAAGAGAAATGCAAAAGTCTAAAAAATAATAGTGACTATACATCTTCCTCTTTTTTCCTTCTAGAAACCATCTAAAGGATGTACTCCACAAACTTAGGTGGGAATCAAGGCAGGTGGGGGAAAAGAGGACTCAGAAAAGTGGGGAAGGGGTTGGAGGGAATTGCCAGGGTGGTGACAAAGATGAATTCAGTCCAGAGCAGTGACTTTCAACTGGTGTGCCACAAGAAATTTTGAAACATGCAGTACCTGACTATTTAGCCAAGGACACTGACCTCTTCTCCTTTAGATTTTCAAATAAAGAAAGAAAAAATGACAACAGCCCACACAATAGCCATTGGTGTGACTAAACTAAAATTATGCTTGCTTTTTTTTTTTATCAGATTGGCAAAAAATGTAATATAGCTTTTGTTGTGATACAGAGTTTCAATAATTAGTTTATATGTGCCACCAGATGAAAGAGGTTGAAGACCACTCACTGGTCCATAGAGCCACTGGCTCAGACAAGGCCAAAGGTGGGGGCCCGGGTGGCAATGTCTCCTGAAAAAGCCTGCAGTGACAGATTGCTGCAAGATTTAAACAGCTGTAATTTATATTGAGAAAGATTTTAAAGAGCTTTTAGTATTCATGGACAAAGTTAGCCACAAGTTCAAGAAATTAAAAAAAAAAAAAAGTGAATGAAAACTAATGAGTTAAGCTGTGACTTCAGGCAAAAGAAATGAAATGCGCAAGAAAGAAAATACCTTATTGATTAAGCAGTTGGCTCAACATAGTGATAATAATAACACTCATGACAGACAGTGTTGGTTACTTTGCTCGTTTCTACACATCTTTCTTGTATCAAAACCTCAATGGTATTCAGAAAGCCATGTGCCTACCTGACAATTCTTGCAATGCTAGATGGCCTTGCCCTTGGACACGGTTGCTTACTGAGACATAGGCTAAGAGCTCCTGGGACCATTACTTTCTATCTTCTTCTTTCTTTCTTTTTCCTGCCTGGACAATGGACACAATTGTCAAAGGTGCAACAGCTATCTTGTGACCAGAAGGACAAAAAACACAAGCCAAAAACAGAACAGACAAGAAAAAAAGCGAGAGAAAATCTGGGTTCCTAATGACATGGTATTTTTTCCTTTTTTAACGTTTCTGCCACGTTTTTGCCCATACTCTTATCTTAACCTGTTCTGATTCTTTATTTTTTGGTGTGTAAATTTTAGACAGTACATGATCAGGTTTGGAGATTGACCCCATCTGCCTATCTTTTAATAGAGAATCTTGATCCATTTGTTTTTATTGATACAACTCATATATTTGACCTTTCTTCTGCCATCTTTTTCTATGCTTTTCACTTTTTTATATTTTCTTTGCTTTCTGACTTTTGATAAATGGATTTACCATTCTGAAAGATGAACTCCATTTTAGCTTTCTGATTCTTATCTTAAAGCTTTTCCAAAAACTCTTTTCAAAAGACATTTCTTAAGCTATTTCCTTAATCGTCTGCATACAGGTTGAACATTAATCATCCAACTTTTACATTTAAAAAAGCTTTCTTTTCAGTTTTTCTTGTCTATCTTTTCCTTCCTTCTCCCTTATGAACCACATTTACCTTCTTTTCACAGCTTACTTTTGAGATTTTACATTTCATTGACTCATTCATACTTTTATTCATGTAACAAACCTTGCTCCATATATTTATTGTTCTAGAGAATAGATTTTGAGAAAGAGACATAATTCTGGCCCTCTAGGCACTTGAAGGCCAATAGGGCAACAATTACAGACCAGGGAAAGGAGTAGAACAGAGTTATGCTTGTGTTTTGGGGTGGACCTAGGAGAGGCATGGCACCTGGACTGGTTTTTCAGAGAAAGACTTCTTGGTAGAGGTGAGACTTGAACAGTAAATTAAAGCAAGCTATTGATTATTTGGTCTAAAGAGTGGGGTGAACTCTTTCTAGGGCAGAGAAAGAACATATATAAAGATAAGAAGTAAGAAGATGCCTTGGGATTTAGAAACTAAACATAGCTCAGTGTTACACAAACCTGGTGGCTGGCATGAAAGGAAAATGTCAGAGAGGCACAATAACAGGTAATCTCACTAGGTCACAAATGGCCTTGAATGTCACTCTGAGAAGGGTGTGTTACAGAACAGAGACAGTTCACCTACCCAGAGCTATCAGAGCCAA
This sequence comes from Noctilio leporinus, assembly GCA_004026585.1. Taxonomy (NCBI): domain Eukaryota; kingdom Metazoa; phylum Chordata; class Mammalia; order Chiroptera; family Noctilionidae; genus Noctilio; species Noctilio leporinus. The sequence goes on from PVIW01010452.1 coordinate 31,918, forward strand.
ACACTAAACACTGAGAACTACAGTGGAGAAAGAAAGATGGGTTATCTTATTATAAATCGCATCACCCAGTAGAACAGGGAGTGAATGCCCAAAAGCTGAAACTGTCTGATCCAGAGTTCAGGGAAGGTTTTTAGGGGTCTAGAAAGAGCAGGGATAGCCTTGGAGCTTGGCCATTCATGGTAAGGGATGTTAGCACTGGGTCTTCTGGGACAATGGGCCCTTTGGTTCTGAAAAGGGGCTTGGTATTCAAGTTTTGATTATGTCCTGGTCCTTTGGTTTCATAAGGTGGGGGTGGGGGTGAGGGTGGGGACATGGTATGGGGGCCAACTTTGGTTCTGGTTACAGCTGGAGGTCTAAGTTCTTTCCTGTGCACATGCTTTGGCTGCATGACTTGAGTTTTTGGCCTGTTGTCTCTGAAGAGCAATTCAGTATCTCCTTAAACAGGACAGGATCATTTTTGAGCTGGTTCTGTGCTTACAGAGCTACCAAAGAATCTTAATCAGGATGCAAATAGGATGGGGATGTAGGAAAGTAGGAATAAGGATGGAAAATGGCAGCCTTTTCTGAGAACATTTATAATGAAGGTGATTAAAATGAAGAGAAAGCGATGGAACCTCAAGACTATGTCCTTGGAGGGACAGCAAATAAGATACCTTTCCCTCTCCATATGCTATGCTATCCTCTCTGGTCCAATTTTCTCCAGCTCCATGCAAAGCTCTATTAGAAATGGAATAATACTGCTCAGTTTGTTCTATTAAGAATTATCCACTCCAAGGTCTCCTTGTCACAGTCCAGTGGTTTGGACCAATTGTCTTTTGTGGAGTAGGGGATTCAGGCAGAAGAGAAGAGAAGGTAAAAGTTACCTCAAGCCCACTTAAATGAGGCTTGTGAGGTTACTGGCTAAGCACCCTTTCCCTGCCTCAAATTCTCATCTATCCTCTGTGAAATCTTTCATTGGTTAAACAGAACTAATTTAATAACGTATGGCAATGTTATAAGTTGCAAGCAAAAACATGGCTTTTTAATTGTGCTCAGGGTTTTGCAGGGTAGAATGATATGGGTGGTGGTTGAGTAGCACATGTGTAGGTGAGAGTAGAAATAATGAATCTGGTTTTCCTAATACAAAGAAATTATACCTTTTATCATTGTCCCACAGTCCTTGGGAGGTCTGTTCTTTTTTATTCTTTTCTCTCTTCTAATTTCAGTTTTGGAAGTTTCTATTGCCATCTTTAAGCTCATCAATTCCTTCCACAGCTAAATCTAGTTTATTGATGATTCTATCAAAAGCATTCTTCATTTCTGTTATGGTGTTTTAAAAATCTCTATAGCATTTCCTTTTGATTATTTCTAGTGTTTACACCTGTCTGCTTACATTACCCATCTCTTCTCGCATGTCATCCACTTTTTCCATTAGAGCACTTAGCATATTAAACACAGTTGTTTTATATTCCCAATTGGATATTCCCACATCTCTGCTATACTTGGGTCTGATTCTGATGCTTTCTCTGTAGCATCAGCCTGGGGTTTGGTTTTATTTGGTGGTGTTTTAGTATGCCTTGTCATTTGCTGTTGCAAGCTGGACATGATATACTAGACAAAAACCAGCATGGTCCATTACCTGAGAAGCTTTCTTCTCCTGAATTTTAGCTCCAATAAGTTGTGATTCTCTGTGCACATCTCTTCCATGTGGGTGCAGCAGTTTTATCTCTGTTTAAAGATGACCAGTGATGTAAGTTTTCTGATGGATCAAGAATTGTTGATTTTCAATTTGTACTTTTTTTTTTTTTTTTTTGCTTGTTGTGTGGCTGGGAGAGATGACTGTTAAGCTCTTTCCATGTTGGTCTAGAAGCCCAAAGAAGTCCTTAATTGGTATTTGTATTTATCTAGAGAGTATAAACAATATCAAGAAAGCTGGTTTTTGAATTTTGGAAGTGAACTTTTAACCACTCATTTTGATGGTTTGCTTGGTTAATATCAGGAAATAACTAGGTTTCCGCCTTCAAATGAAGATGTTTAGCTAGATCCAAGTCTTTTCTCATAGACACATAGAACTGTACAGCATCCCCACCCTCACCCCTACCCCATTATACAGATAAGCACACTGAGAGTCAAAGAGGTAAGGTGGTTTTCTCAAGACAGCACAGCCAATGAGCAATCGGGGGCTTGAGTCCATATTCCCTGACAGTCAGTTCAGTGGTTTTTCCTGGGCCACCTGTCTCCCTGGTCTATTCTACTGAAGGTCCTTTTACCTTCACTCATAGAGACATTAATCATGACTAGGGAGGATGGTCATGAGACCTTATTAAAGGGTAGGAGCTAAGAAGGAAATCCTAGAATGATTCAGACCAAGGGAGAAGCATGCCTAGTGGAGGAAGATGTATTTAAAAAGGAAAAGGGCTTAGTGATTACAGGAATGTGAACTGTCACCTGTCTTCTTGCTCCCTGGAGCTCAGCCTGATGCCCAAATCCCACGATTGTCTGCACACTGATGCCCTCTAGTGGCCTGAAGAAAGAGCTCGTTTTCCTAAAACTTAACGGAAGTGTGGAGCTTGAGCCTCCTGCCGGAAAAGAAAAATGTCCCTCTTTTTGGTTCAGAGATTTGTCTGTCTCTAAACACTGAGCTTTTTTTTCCCTCCTCCCTTTTAACTTGTTTTTCTTAAACAATCCAAAGACATTTAAACATGGGTGAAAGGCAGCTTTGCCCCAGATGGAGGACCCTATGGGTCTCAGTGTGAGGATGGGGCAATGCAGAAGCCATAGAAGCACAGGTGAACCACATAAGGGTGTGCACACACAAATCATATACCTGGGGTAGATGCAGGCTTTGTGGACCCAGAAGGTTATAAAATTTGGGAAGCTACCTTATATATATATATATATATATATATATATATATATATATATATATATGGAAGTACAAATTCAAAATTAAGTTCAGAGCCTTGGAAGAGTCCCCTTCATAAACAACATGGTGAATAATCCTCACACATGCCCATCTGCCCATGCCCGCACAGGGAGCAAGTGAAGGTAGGAAGTAGAGCTATTTTCCTCTTTTACTATTACTCCTGAAATCCTATATAGACTGATAATGGTCCGCTTTTATCGGTCTATATAGGATAGACTGATAGGTCGAAGTCACTTTGGACAGCTGGACACTTGTTCTAATAATGGTACATTGTTTAAAATATATCCTCAAAGCCCTGGCTGGTGGCTCAGTGGATGGATGCTGGCCTGCAAACCCAAAGGTTGCAGGTTTGATTCCCAGTCAGGGCACATAACCAGGTTGCAAGCCAGGTCCATAGCTGGAGGCAGGTGAAAGGCAACCATACATTGATGTTTTTCTCCCTTTCTTCCTCCATCCCTGCCCTTCTCTCTAAAAAGAATGAATAAAATCTTTAAAAGTAAATAAAAATAAATATTTAAAAAATAATAATAAAATAAAAACATGTCCTCGATTGTTCCTTGAAATTGCCCTTTGATCCTGTGATATATTTCTTGGAGTATCATTAATGATGACAATTTTTATCATTTAACTACAGGTTTTGTTTGTTTGTTTGTTTGTCTTTTTCAGTAGCCAAATTCACAGAGCCATTCCTGATAAGTACCAAGATAGATGGTTAAGCTGGATGATGCTATTTTCAGTCAGGAGTAGTCTTTTTAAAAAGCTATCAAACTCTTTTGCCCTTTCGTTGCTTCTATATTATCCTGTGAAGTTTTTCTGAGAAGGAACTCCAAAATGCCTCTAACAATTAAAGGATCACTGAACTAGGTATCTGGTGGCCACAAGAATGTGTCTATCAGTTCTCCACTTCCAGAAAGGACAATGGACCAGAGTGGGGCCGAGTGTGGGCTACAAAGCCGATTCCCTGTTTCACAAGAAAGCCAGGCCTCCTGTCTCAGAAACATCTACAGCAGGGATAGGAAGCCAGGCTTGTCCCTATCGGGGACTCCTCTGCTGGCCAATTTTGGTTCAAGAACATCCCAAAACTTTGCTGACCTTGCATTAGACTGTCTGGCAGTCCAGAAGGTTTCCATCAAATGTTCTCTTTCTCTATCTTCCACTCATCATCAAACTTGCATCACAGTCTGAGGGCACCTCCAGCTTACCTGACCCCTCCCTGTTTTCCCCTATAGTCATTTTTCCTAAAAAGCTTTGCACAGTTAACCCCATATTGGTTTCTGTTTGTTGGAGGGCCAGATTCATCTTTCCAGATTGACCATTTTAAAGAACAGCATCATCTTTGTTTTCTCTAATATCTAGGCAACTGCAATGAAGAATCCAGTCCCAGTGTTTTACGTCTAACTGCTGACAGTTTTTAAGGTTCATCCCTTCCACACCAATTCCATTCTTAACCACTGTAAGTAAAAACACAGCCCAGGCTCCTTTCCTCCAGCCGTCAAGTCATTTTGAGCCTGCTTGAGAGGGTTGCCCTCCTCTCCCCAAAGGCCTCAATCATAGGCAATATCCATTTTGTACCTTGTTGGTGAACATGTGGCATAATCAAGTTTTGACACCCAAACCAAATTTTGGGAGGGGAATGGTTCGTCTATTGTTGAAGGATGGTCACAACAATGACAAAACATTGTCAGTTGCCCAATATTGGAATTGGTGACTTGGGTCCATGACCAACAACAGGCACTAAGTGCCCTGCACTGGCACCTGAGAAGATTCCCAGCCATGTGGTAAGTCCCCCTTCCTTAGAGCTTATAGAATGATGCCACTCAGTAACAGTAGCGCTGCCCACCTTCTCCTCACACAACACTGCAGTGTATGAATGGAAGGCTGGGAGGGAGAGGAGGTGGTATTTTGAAGAAGTGTCATGCTCATGAAAAGTAGCTCTTGTCTCTTCTTTACAAGTTAAGAAAGGTTTACCAAGAGATTAACACTCTTCAGCCCTATCAAGAGAATAGATCATAAAAGTGCCTGACCCTCTCCTCCCTCCATGAAGCTGGGAACAGAGGATCATTTTATCTGAAAGTCAGCAAGCCAATGGATTAGTAAAAGGCCCATGGCTAGAGTGCATCAGGGGTGACAAAAGAGAGGCAGTATGGCTGAGCTAGGGTATGCCCCTGGGAGAGCCAGGATCTGTCACCATTTCATGTGACAAAAATGTATGCTTTTTGAGCAGTTATTAGGGTAGATAGCTCTGCTGGTGTGGGGGCCTTTAAACAAGATGGGATGGGCAAGCAGCCTGGAGCGGGTACTAGGAAAGGAAGGGATGCATTGCTTTGAGAGACAAATCCAGGGTAATGTTCAGGAGATGGGGCCACCAATCTCTAAACACCAACAAATATCCTCCGAGGATTAACCAGCATTCTTTTGGAAACATGACACACAAAGAACCAATGGCTACTGGCTGTTCTGTGTTAGAGGCAAAACAGCAGCCAAGCAAAGAAGCAACTTTCCACTGGGCATCCAATAAGGAGACATGTCACCCCCACCAATCTCCAGAGCACATCAGTGTGGCGTATACCATGACCTAGATTCCAAGCCACTAGCCAAAAAGTTGGGGGAAGCAGCTGCTGAAAAAGTGAGACTGACTTTGAAATAACTATGAAATTAACAATTTAAAATAAGCAACCCTGAATCTAAGAGGTCTGATAACCAAATTATACAATTCAAGTTCGACATTGAAAGGAAACCCATTATCACATGAGGGTGAGTGGTCTGATAACCAAGTTATACAATTCAAGTTCGACATTGAAAGGAAACCCATTATCACATGAGGGTGAGTGTGGGGGTGGGGGAACTATAAGCCAAGTGATGGCAGAAACTGGAAAAACAGAATGACTTTGTGTTTTTATTCCAGTGAGTTGATATCCTTCTCTAAATCAGCTACACTTAACTTTTAAAAATATAAAAACCACCTTTATTTTTTAATTAATTAATTAATTAAAATTCTTTTAAAAAAAGATTTTATTTACTATTTTTAGAGAGGGGGGAAGGGAGAGAGGCAAAGAGGGAGAGAGACATCAATGTATTGTTGCCTTTCACCCACCTCCAGCCACAGAACTAGCTGGACACCTAGCTTGCAACCTGGTTATGTGGCCCTGACTAGGGAACCAAACCAGTGACCTTTGGGTCCGCAGGCCAGTGCCTTATCCACTGTGCCACCAGCCAGGGCTAAAAACCACCTTTAAAAGAAATAATTAAACATGACTTATAATTAGACTCAAGCTATATTAAATACAAGTAATTATTTTTACATATTTAGACATTTATTCAAACTGCAGGTTATGCCCATTGTTTCTAACCCCTGTGACTGCCTACATTGTCCCATCCACTTAGAATATGAGTCCTTCTCCCACTCCAGCTCCTATCCCTCAATTCTATTTATTCACTTAAAGTCTTCTGTTATTAGAAAAGCAGAGCTATCCTTTTCCTCTTCCTTCAGAGAGTCTGGGGAAGAGAATGGCCCTTGGCTAAGAATTTAATCTAGTTCATTGAAGAAGTAATTACAAAGCTCATGATAGGTCTTTGTGTAGTTTAAACAGACATAAAGCTGGAAAATGGGCTCATTTCTTGTTTCCAATAGGCCCTAGGGGTCACAGTTTGAAAGGTGGGGGTACATACTGTTCAAAGGTAAATTATATAAGGCATTAATTACATATAGAGCAGGGCTTTGAATACTACAGGGATATTAGAAAAATATTTCTCTTCTACCTATGGCTTTACACTGTAATACTTTTGACAACTAATACTCATCCTTGGGAAATGCCTGCATGTGTGCTGGAGGAAGAATTGGGAAGAAATCCCAGAGCTCCCCAATAAGCAGTCAATAGGAAGAGGATTGTCTGCACTCCACTGGGGCATGGAAACTCTCCTTGGAAGCTGAAATGGGAGTTCCCACATCAGTCCTGAGCAGCTCAGCCTGAGGCAGGTCAGTAAGAACCTAGGACAATTCCCAGGCAAGTACAATGAGGAAACTGAAACAAATGGCCAAAGAAATGGCCCAAAGGCTGAGCAATGAATTGCCAGCTGATGAATCAGACTGTCTTCCCTAAATAAAGATACCTAAGAGCAGGTGATTTAAATCACCTTAGTCAGGGCCATAGATAATAAATAACTGGTTAGAGCCAGACTAATACAAGATAAAGGTAAAACTAACCAGAGAATGACTCCTGCCCCTCATTTTGATACATCAGCATACTAAATGACACACCTGGGAATCTGTTGAGAGCTTCCCCTGGGACCTTCCCTAAAATTCCCACCTATAGAAAGTAGATAAAACCTTTAGGACAAAAGACACCAGGACTGCTTTTCTTTGAGCACACCTATGTTCCCCTTTCTTCAGAGCACCTACTTTGCTTCTCTAATCCAGAGCTCTAAGGGTTCCCACAGAGGCCTACACCCAGGGGAGCAGTGGGCAGTAGCAGCTTGTCCTGGGCTTGCCTTCTGATCCTGTCTGCAGTGGCCCTTTCTTTGCCTCACTGTTCCAAGCTTTAAAAAACTTACTCTTACTTTCACCTATACTGGTGCCTTGAAATTTTTCCTGCATGAGTCAAGACCCCAGAGGTTGCATGAGATGTGAAAGGTCCCAGAACATGCAGGGCCAGCCTTCAGTGCAGAAGCAGTCTGGTGAAAAGTAGAACGGGGGATGCCAAAGACCACGACTGACTTGCTGGGATATTGTCTTAAATGGAACCACTGGGGGCCTGTAAGTGCTCTGTTGGCAGGAGACAGGTAGTTACTGGGTTGAGATCAGTCCCTGTGGGAAGACAGGCTGGAATATGAGTAGAGAGTCATAGGAAGGAGAGAAGAAGAAGGAGAAGGTTCACGGTGTGGGGGAAGACCAAAAACCAGGAGAGCACAGCTGTGGGGGACTCAGGATGATGAGATAAGATAGAGGGTATGTCAATAAATGGCTGTAACCTGTAAGGACTACAAGGACTATCATGGAGATAATAATACCAACTCCCAACAAATCTATGGCTTAGAACCAACAGAAGACTAATTTGATCCAACACGGTAATTAATTTCACCTTGTGCCCTGGTTGATGTGACTCACTGAATTGAGCACTGGCTTGCAAATCAAAGGGTCACCATTACCATTACCTGTCAGAGCACATGCCTGGATTTCAGGTCCAGTCCAGGGTTGGGGGAGCGCAAGAGGCAACCACACATTGATGTTTCTTTCCGTTTCTTCCCTCCTCTCTTCCCCTCTCTAAAATAAAATCTTTAAAAAAAAATAACTTCACCTTGTGATAACCCCTAGCTTCATTATACGCTCAAGGTGGTAGATTAGCATACTAAAGAACACACCCTGAGCCGTCAAGATGGGAAATGGAAAATCCACCTAGGGACACAATATGGCCCATGGGGCTCTTCTCAGAAGTCTCCACCCCTTTCCCAGAAAAAAATCCTGAATATTCCATCTCCTTTGTCTAATGCCCTGCCCCTCAATTAAATGAGCTTCAGTAAAAGAAGTAAATCCCACTAGGGAGGAGCTGCTCTGTCTGTGGGAATAGCTCCCTCTCTGTCGCACTGTTTCACTCATAAACTTGAAACTCGATATTCGATCAAATTTGAATTTCTTCCTGCATGAGGCTAAGTGAGTCCCCGGACCCCCATCAAGGAATGCCCATCAAGGGCATTCCTTGTGTGGGCTTAACATTGTGTTTTACCTTGTATGGGAATGAAAGTCACATCAGAGTCTTAAATGTTTGTGCTCCTGTATTACAATGTCTTTTGATTACTACAATCCTACATAACAGTTGAGATATGTATTGATATGTAATTGATATATATTGTAATATATATGTTCTATATATGTATATGCTGCATATATACTTTTATACAGCATATACCTATATACATACATAGGTAATACTTTCATGTATGTAATTGTGGTTTATGAAGAACCAAGAGAACAGACAAAAGAAAGGAAGCAAAGCCTGCCTGTTTCACTATTGGAGGACTCCCAAGCAGGACCCTCTTCCCAGCAAAGTGTTCAGAGCTGCTGGGAGCTGTAGGAAAGAGAGCAGGCTAGCCTAGGGACTAAACCCTTACTTCCGGCATGCATAAAAAGAGACTGACCTTTCAAAGTGGGAAACGGCTGGTGCGTGGGTTACTCTATTCTCTCCTCAAGGCCACCTTCTCAAATGCCGCATCCTTTACTAAGCCTTCCCTGAGCTCATCAAGCTAGAAAAAAATCCTTCACACCTCTGACAGCTGAGAGCTGTTGATTTGGGTCTTACTTATGGCACCAAATTCTGCTTTAAATGAGTTATTTATAAAGTAACCCTTTGCTCAGAGACCTTTGGTTAGCCTTTACTTCCCCACCCCATGTGCAATCCACTTTTTGCTCTTCTCCATCCTGCTTTTTGCAGTAGGACACTGAGCTGTGTGCAGAACACCAACAGACACCCACACTCTCCAGCTTCTGTTGGCCCATGGGGCACTCTCACAGTGGGTGGGAGGGAGTCCAGGATATCTAGTCCCCTGGTTTTTCCCTAGGAGGTCACCTCAAGGTGGCTACATCTCTCAAAGGAAAATCGTTCCTCTGAAATTGGCTGACTCTAGGAGACTCCACCCTCTTCCAGTTCCAGTACCCACTAACTGCCTTAGTTTTATAGGGTTTAGGGAGGAAAGATAACACCTCCTTTGCCACTGGCCCTGACCCACACTGTTATTTATACTTCCCCTATATTCATTCCTTCTGCAGCTTATCTTATTCCGTGCAAGCCAAATGTTTCCTGTTGAGACCCTGCCTGATAAACCCCTTACTAAATAAATGGAGTGCATAACAAAATATGTTTGGATTACACTTATATCTGAACCATGGCTAAAATAATATTGCATGTTAGAGGTGCCCAATAAACATTTCTTCAGTTAATAATATGCCAACTTCTCTACCTCTAGAAGAGTTTCTCAACCTCAGCACTGTTGATACTTTGGGATAGATAATTCTTTGTCCTGTTCACTGCAGGACATTTGGCCACATCCCTAGCCTCTGTTTACTAGATGCCAATAGTACCTCAAACCCCATAATAGCAACCAAAAATATCTGCCGATGTCACCAAAGCCCCTTTGGGAGCAAGGTCACTCTCAGTGGGGATTCACTGTCCCAGATGCCTGTCAGCTACTTTTGTAAAAAATCAGTATTATTACTTCATAATTAACAGTTTATAATATACATGTATGTCTGCACACACTCACATGTATGAGTATGGGAATCCATAAACATGAAACCCTCCAAGTCACATAGTGTGACCCTTATAAACATATGTGAACATATAAAAATGTATTTGAAAGAATTTTTCAAAATTAGAAAATCAAAGACAACTTTTTTTACTTTTAAAAAGAAAATCTTTATTATCAAGTGAAAAGGATTACCCATAAATTCGAGATAACATTAACTGAGATTTCTTTGACCTTTGCAGAGATTCATGTGCTTAGATCTTCAAAAGATTATAGGCATAAGTATACATGTAGAAATGCTAAGTATAGTACATGAAATAGAAAATGATCAAAGGAAATAAGCTGCTTCCAGGAACAATGACAGGAACACAGGTGTCTAATGGTTATCCTCCCCCCACACCCAGGTATTCAATGAAATGACCTGTGGCTTGCAGGCCCAAAGAAACAGTGTCTGTCTTTTATTTGGCTGCCTGCCAGAGAAGTGTGTTAGGGGCCTCAAAAGCCTAAAAGCCACTTGGTTGGTCTTGGGGTATTCTCTCAGGTTTCATTCTTCTTCCTTCTTTTGGGTCTATTTGCTTGCTTTCTAGTTCTTTGTCTCTCTCCCACCAATGGATACAATGTCAGTACCACTGTGCTACAGATACCCAGGGGACACTTTTCATGTTCTTGTGACAATTTCCTAGGCTTGAACACTCTCTCTTATTAACAAATCTGTACAATGCCACCCAGCCCCCTGCCAGAGGGGCTGAAGGTATCGTGGTATTGTTTGGAGAAGTATTTCAAAGTCCCGTTGGGTCATTGGTGATGGAGAAAACTTTTCCAGGGTTTTGGGGCATGGAACTGGGGCACGATCACTGGAAATTCTGTTTTAAGACTCAAATAAGCAGCTTAAAATTGAGGTGTCAATTCAAGCAGAGCTGGTTGTGGAGGAAACATCAAAGGGGAATACCATTGATAACAGTCATGAAGGAGCCAACAAATGAAATGTAAGGTATCAATAAGAAGCCTGGGGTAATTCTTGAGCCTGAAGGAGTTCTTGGGACAAGTACAAGAATTGTGGTGGCACCTCACACCTGTCAGAATGGCAATCATCAGCAAATCAACAAACAACAAGCATTGGCGAGGATGCGGGGCAAAGGGAACCCTCATACACTGTTGGTGGGAATGTCAGCTGGTGCAGCCACTGTGGAAAACAGCATGGGGTTTCCTTAAAAAACTAAAAATGGAACTGCCTTTTGATCCAGCAATTCCACTACTTGGACTATACCCAAAGAATCCTGAAACACCAATTCATAAGAACCTATGCACACCTACGTTCATAGCGGCACTATTTACAATAGCCAAGTGCTAGAAACAGCCTAAGCGCCCATCAGTGGATGATTGGATCAAAAAACTTTGGTACATTTACACAATGGAATTCTATGTAGCAGAAAGAAAGAAGGAACTTGTACCTTTGCAACAACATGGATGGAACTGGAGAGTATTATGCTTAGTGAAATAAGCCAGTCAGTGAAGGACAAATATCATATGATCTCACCCATTACGGGACAATAATGAGCAAAACTAACAACAAGCAAAACAGAACCAAATGTATGAATACAAGGAATAGGCCTTCAGTAGTCAGGGGGAACGGGGTTGGGGGGAGGGGTGAGGCAGAGGCAAGAAAGGGGAGCAGCTTAGACAAGAACCTAGTATAAAGGAACCATGGACATGGACAACATGTGGGATTGACTTTGGTGGGGAATGAGTGGGTGGGGAGGGGGATGGAGGGGAGCAAAAAGGGGATGGATGTAATACAACAACAATAAAATTAAAAAACAAAACAAAAAAACTTTGGTACATTTACACAATGGAATTCTATATAGCAGAAAGAAAGAAGGAACTTGTACCTTTGCAACAACATGGATGGAACTGGAGAGTATTATGCTTAGTGAAATAAGCCAGTCAGTGAAGGACAAGTATCGTATGATATTGTCCCCATTACAGGACAATAATGAGCAAAACTAACAACAAGCAAAACAGAACCAAGTATATGAATA
>PVIW01010453.1:0-44094 GCA_004026585.1 Noctilio leporinus
ACTGTTTTCCACAGTGGCTGCACCAGCCTACATTCCCACCAACAGTGTATGAGGGTTCCCTTTGCCCCGCATCCTCGCCAACACTTGTTGTTTGTTGATTTGTTGATGATTGCCATTCTGACAGGTGTGAGGTGGTATCTTAATGCAGTTTTAATTTGCATCTCTCTGATGACTAGTGATGTTGAGCATTCTTTCATATACTTCTGGGCTCTTTGTATATCTTCCTCAGTGAGTTGTCTGTTCAAGTCCTTTGCCCATTTTTTAATTGGGCTGTCTGTCTCCCTGGTGTTGAGTTGCATTAGTTCTTTATATATTTTGGAGATCAGACCCTTGTTTCCCTTTGAATTTTGCTGGTGTTTTCTTTAGCTGAACAGAAACTTTTCAATTTGCTATAGTCCCATTTGTTTATTTGTCCTTTTATTTCATTTGCCCTTGGTGAAGTATCAGTAAACATATTTCTGCATAGGATATCTAAAATTTTACTGTCTATATTTTTCTTCAGGACCTTTATGGTGGCACTGCTTATGTTTAAGTCCTTTATCAATTTTGAATTTATTCTGGTGAATGGTGTAAGTTGGTGGTCTGGTTTTATCTTTTTGCTTGTTGCTGTCCAGTTCTCCCAACATCACTTGTTGAAGAGACTGTTTTTACACCATATTATGTTTCTTCCCCTTTTGTCAAATATTAATTACCATAGAGTCCTGGGTTTATTTTTGGGCTGTCTATTCTGTTCCATTGATCTATATGTCTGCTCTTATGGCAGTACCAGATAGTTTTGATGACAGTAGCCTTGTAGTATTGTTTGATGTCTGGTATTGTGATTCTTCCTACCTTGTTCTTCTTTCTCAAGATTGCTGAGGCTATTTGTGGGCATTTTGGGCTCCATATAAATTTTTGAAGTATTATTTCTATCTCTGTGAAATATCTCATTGATATTCTAATTGGGATTGCATTGAATCTATAGATTGCTTTGGATAGTATGGACATTTTAATGATGTTAGTTCTTCCCATCCATGAGCATGGTATATGCTTCCATATATTTGTATCTTCCTCAATTTCTTTCTTCAGTGTTCTGTGGTTATTTTTATTACATGTCTTTTACCCTCTACGTTAAGTTGATTCCTAAGTACTTTATTTTTCTTGTTTCTATGGTCAATGGGATGTATTATTTAGTTTCTATCTCTGATGTTTCATCATTGGTATACAAAAATGCTTTTGCTTTCTGGATATTGACTATATATCCAGCTATTTTGCTAAATTTGCTTATTAGGTCAAGTAAGTTTTTGGTGGAGTCTATCGGGTTTTGTATGTATACTATCATATCATCTGCAAATAATGACAGTTTGACTTCCCCCTTTCCCATATGGATAGCTTTGATTCCTTTTTCGTCTCTAATGGCTATGGCTAGAACTTCCAAGATGATGTTGAACAGAAGTGGAGAAGGTGGACAGCCTTTTCTTGTTCCTGACCTTAGGGGCAAAGCTTTTAGTTTTTGCCCATTGATTATGATGTTAGCTTCAGGTTTCTCATATATGGTCTTTATGATGTTGAGGTATGCTACCTCTATTCCCATTTTGCTGAGTGTTTTGATCGTAAATCTTTGCAGAATTTTATCATATGCTTTTCCAGCATCTATTGATATAATCATATGGTTTTTCTTTCATTTTGTTGATGTGGTGTATTACATTTATTGATTTGCCAGTGTTGTACCATCCTTGCAACCCTCGTATGAAACCCACTTGATCATGGTGTATGATCTTTTGAATGTATTGCTGGATCCAGTTGGCCAATATTTTGTTGAGAATCTTAGCATCTATGTTCATCAGAGATATTGGCCTATAGTTTTCTTAGTTGTGTCTTGACCTGGTTTTGGGATTAGAATAATATTGGCCTCATAGAAAAAGTTTGAAGTTTTCCCTCTTCTTGGATTTTTTGGAATAGGTTGAATAGGATAGGAGTTAGTTCTTCTCTAAATGTTTTGTATAATTCAGCTGTGTAGCCATCTGGTCCAGAGCTCCTGTGGTTTGGGAGATTTTTGATGTCTTCTTCAATCTCACTAGTTGTTGTTGGTCTATTCAGGTATTCTGCTTCTTCTGGACTCAGTTTTGGTAGATTATATATTTCCAGAAATTGTCCATTTCACCCAGGTTGTCATATTTCTTGTCATATAGTTTTTTGTAGTAATTTCTCACAATGCTTTGTATTTCTGAAGTATCAGCTGTGATTTATCCTCTGTCATTTCTTATTCTGTTTTTTGGGTCCTCTCTCTCTCTCTTTTGATGAGTCTGGATAAAGGCCTGATGAGTTTGAATAAAGGTTTCAAAGAACCAGCTCCTGGACTTATTGATTCATCAAATTGTAGATTTGTCTCTAAATTATTTAATTTTGCTCTGATCTTGATGATTTCCTTTCTTCAACTTGCTCTGGGCTTTGTTTGTTTTTGCTCCTCTAGTTTTTGCAGCTTTATGGTTAGGTTGTTTGTATAAGCTTCTTCTATCCTTTTTAGTTAGGCCTGTATTGCTATGAATTTCCCTCTGAGGACTGCCTTTGCTGTGTTCCATAGGTTTTGGGCTGTTGTGTATTCATTGTCATTTGTTTCCAGAAAGTTTTTGATTTTTATCTTTGATCTCATTGTTGACCCATTCCTTACTTAAAAGTGTGTTATTCAGTCTCCATGAGTAAGAGTGTTTTTGGTTTTTTCCCTTGAGATTGGTTTCTAGTTTCAAGACGTGATCTGAGAAGATGCTTGGTATGATTTGAATTTTCCCGTATTTGTGGAGACTTGTCTTGTGACCTACCATGTGGTCTGTCTTTGAGAATGTTCCATGTGCACTTGCAAAGAATGTATACTTGGCTTCTTTTGGGGTGAAAGGTTCTATCTATATATATATCAGTTAGGTCCATTTCCTCTAAAGTGTTGTTCAATTCCACAATATCCTTGGTGTTTTTTAGTTTGAAAGATATGTCCATTTTTGGTAGTGGGGTATTAAAATCCCCTACTATTAGTGTGTTGCTGTCTTTATCCTTCTTGAAGTCCTCCAAGAGTTATCCTATATATTTGGGAGCTCCTATATTGGGTGCATATATGTTTACCAGAGTTATATTTTCTTGATGAATTGTTCCCTTAAGTATTATGAAATGTCCTTCTTTATCTCTGTTTATGGCCTTCATCATAAAATCTCTTTTGTCTGAAATAAGTATTGCTACTCCAGCCTATTTTTCATGTCCATTTGCTTGATATATATATTTCCATTCCTTCCTTTCAATCTGTGTCGATCTTTTGTTCTGAGGTGGGTCTCTTAAAGACAGCATATATGTGGGTCATGTTTTCTTATCCAGTCAGCTACCCTATGTCTTTTGAATGGTGCATTTAGTCCATTACATTTAAGGTTATTATTGATTGATACTTATTTATTGCCATTTTTTCCCTTTGTATCTGTGTTCCTCTGTGTGTCTCTCTGTTTCTTCATTTTTTTAAAAGCAGACCCTTTAGCATTTCTTGCAATACTGGTTTAGTAGAGGTGTATTCTTTTATCTGGGAAACTCCTTATTTCTCCTTCCATTTTGAATGAGAGACTTGCTAGGTAGAGTATTCTGGTTGCAGGCCTTTGTTTCCCACTACTTGGAATATTTTTTGCCATTTCCTTCTGGCTTGTATTGTTTCTGTTGAATAACCATATGATAAACATATGGGGGCCCTCTTATATGTTATTTGCTGTTTCTCTCTTGATGCTTTTAGGATTCTCTCTTTGTCTTTGAAATTTGCCATTTTAATTATAATGTATCTTGGAGTGGGTCTGTTTTGATTTATTCTCATTGGGACCCTTTGTGCTTCCTGAACTTGAGTAACATTTTCACTCATCATGTTAGGGAAGTTTTCTATCATTACTTTTTTGAACAAGTTTTCTATTCCTTGTTTCTCTTCTCCTTCTGGTATCCCTATGATATGGATATTATTACCTTTCATGTTATCCTGCAGTTCTTTTAAAACTTCTTCATTCTTGTTCAGCCTTTTTCATTCTGTTGCACTGTCTTGGAATATTTTTCTATGTTGTCTTCCAGCTTGCTGATCCAATCCTCTGCTTCCTTTAGCCTGCTGTTGGGTCCTTCTCCTGTATTCTTCAATTCAAAAATTGTATTCTTCATTTCCTCCTGGCTGTTACTGATAGTTTCTATGTCCTTTTTAATGCTGGTGTACTTCTCAGTAAGTTCCTTGTATCTTCCCTGGAGTTCTTCATAGTTCCCCTGGAGTTGTTTGTAGTTCCCCTGGAGTTGTTTGTAGTTTTCTTTGATCTGGCTGAGCTCATTGAGCTTCTCTATCATCATTATTTTGCATTCCATATCTGATAGTTTATTTGCCTCTGTTTCATTTAGTGATCTTTCTGGGGATCTCTCCTTTTTTTTGGTGATGGACTATTTCTTTTGCTCCCCACTTTTAGGTTTCATTGTAATCCAATCAGATTGTGATCAGTTGTCTGGCTAAGGAACTGCTAGGCTGGAAGGATTGATTTAGTTGTAATCCTATCATTCTGTGATCCACCACCAGGCTCAGATGCAGCTTGGCTTGACAGACTGATTCAGTTGTAAATCAATAAATCAGCTACCAAACTTAGGCCCTGTTGGGCTAGATAGAGAGCTTCAGTTGTAATCCAATGGCTCAGCCACCAGTTCAGCTGCAGCCTGGTGGGACAGATTCAGATGTAAACCAATGAATCTGTGATCAGCCGCCAGGCTCAGGCACCACTGAGCTAGGTAGCAAGATCCAATTGTAATCCAATGAACTTGTGTTTGGCCATCAGGTTCAGAAGCTGCTGGGCTAGACAGCAAGGTACAATTGTAATCCAATGGATCTGTGATCAGACGCCAGGCCCAGAAGCCAGTGGAGAGAGACAAACCAGCTCATTTGTGAACCAATGAATCCACAATCAGCCATTGGGCTCAGCTGCCACAATCAGCCATCAGTGGAGCTGACTGGCTGACCCAGGTGTAAGTCAGAGAGTTTGCGATCAGCCACCAGGCCCCAGTGCTGTTGGGTGAGAAATACCTCTTCAGGTGCCAACTGTTGTATCTATGCTCAGACAGGGCAAGGTGAGAGAGGTTAATGTAGATGTAAATCAAAGAATTGTGATTCAGCGCTAGGTTCAGGTGCTGCTGGGCAGGGCAGATTGCTTCCAGCAGGCAGGGCTATGAGAACCCTCCAAAGAAAGCCTCTTGGTTCAGCTCAGTCCACCCGAGGTGTGGGTGATCAGTCAGCACTAGGATCCTCAGAGCTGCTTCCCCACTTCTCTCCTCCAAGTCAGTGCCTCAGTCTCTCCCCACGTGTCTCCAGTCCTCTCTGCCCTCCCTCTGCTGGAGCCCAGGGTAGGTGGGTGCCAGTGTATTTTCACTGTGGTCACCCTAGTAGTTCTCTGTCTCCAGCAATCTCTTAGGCTAGTAAACTCCATGGCTTTCTGCCCTTCTCTCATGTATGCTGCTCTCCTGTCTGTTGCATGCTGGAGGCTGGGGCCCCAGCTGGGGAACCAGAACCCACCCTTCTCAGGTGCGGCCCCTGGCTCTGTTCCTTCAGCTGCTGCCTCTGGTGGGGGCCTAGCCAGCCCTATTGCCTTTCTGTGATTCCTACCAATCATGTTGTGATGAAGCATCCTTTTAGGTTCTGTCTATGGTTATAGGGCTTCTTTCCAGGTGGTGTTCTGTTGGTAATTCCAACTGACTTCTCCAAAAAAGTAGTTCCAGATGCGACCTGGGAGGAGATTGGTGCAGCTTCACTTACTCCTCTGTCATCTTGCCAGGTCCCCTATCATCTGTTAATATAAACAGTGTTTTTTCTTCCACAGTCTTTTATTTTTCTTATTTTATTGCACTGGCTACAAACTTGATTCAGTAACTGTTAAAAGAAATGGTGATATAAAGTACGGTTGTATTTTTCAAAATTCTTGAAGAGAATGCTTCTAATGCTGCACCATGAACAGAAGTGTTTGCACTCATTCTTATTTTATTAAGAAGTTGCTTTATTAATATGAATAAATATACCTGTCCTGCATATTTTGAGATTTCACATGATGTTTCTTCTTCAATCTGGTAATATAGCGAATGACAAAAATTTTCTAATGTTAAGACATCCTTGAATCCCAGGACAAAACCTGGAATATATATAAAATTCTATTTTTTCCATTACCATTTGTCCCCTTTGTATCTCCCCAACAATCACCACACTGTTGTCCATGAGTCTTTTTTCCTTTTTGTTCCATCCTTCTACTCCTTCCACTCCCCTGCCATAACTGTCATCTTGCTCTCTATCTATAAGTCTGTCTCTATTGTTTGTTAGTTCAATTTGTTCATTAGATTTCACATATGAGTAAAATCATGCTATTTATCTTTCTCTCACTGGCTTATTTCACTTAGCATAATGTTCTCCAGGTACATCCAAGCTGATGGAAAGGGTAAAATTTTCTTATTTTTTACAGCGGAATGGTACTCTACTGTGTAAATGTCCCATAGTTATTTTATCCATTCAGCTACTGATGGAAACTTGAGTTGCTTCCATGTCTTGGCAATTGTAAGCAATGCTGCAATGATTATAGGGGTGTTTATGTTCTTTCAAATTAGTGTATTGGATTTTTTTGAAATATTCTCAGGAATCATCGGTCAAAAAGCAGATTAATTTTCAGTTTTTTGAAATATAACCATACTGTTTTCCACAGTGACTGCACCAATCTGCATTCTCACCAACAGAGCAAAAGAGTTTTCCCTTCTCCACATCCTTGCCAGCACTTGTTTGTTGATTTATTGATGGTAGCCATTCTGACAGGTGTAACGTGATATCTTATTATAATTTTAATTTGCATTTTTCTGATGATTAGTGATGTTGATCATCTTTTCATACGTCTGTTGGCCATTTATATGTCCTCTTTGGAGAAATGTCTATTCAGGTCCTTTGCCCATTTTTAAAAATTGGGTTATTTCTATTTTGGTGTTAAGCTTTGTAAGTTCTTTTTAAATTTTAGGTATTAACCCCTTATCAGATGTATTGGTAAATATGTTCTCTTATTTCATGGATTAAAAGAAATATTGTTGGTGGTTTCCTTGGCTGTGCAAAAACCTTTTGGTTTCATGTAGTCCCATCTGTTTATATTTTCTTTTACTCTCCTTGCCTGAGGAGATAGTAGATAAAATATTGCTATGAGCAATGTCCAAGAGTTTACTGACTATGTTTTCTTCAAGGATTTTTATGGTTTCAGGTCTAACATAGAAGTCTTTAATCCATTTTGAATTTATTCTTGTCTGTGGCATAAGAAGATAGTCTAGTTTCATTTTTCTGTCTGTCTCTGTCCAATTTTCCCAGCACTCTTTATTGAATAAACTATCTTTAGCATATTGTATGAGCTTTCTTCCCTTGTTGGATGTTAATTGATGATAAAGCTGTGGGCTTATCTATAGGCTCTCTATTCTATTCCGTTGATCTGTGTGTCTGTTTTTATGCCAGTACAATGATGTTTGGTTACTTATGGCCTTAAAGTATAATTTGATATTAGGTAGCAAGATTCCTACAACTTTGTTATTTCTCAGGATCACTGTTGCAGTAAGGAACCTTTTGTAGTTCCATATAAATTTTTGAAATCTTTGTTCTGGTTCTATGAAACATACCATTGATATCTTGATAGGAACTGTACTGAATCTATTGATTGCTTCGGGGAGCATGGATATTTTAACAACATTAATCCTTCCTATTTATGAATACACATGTGCTTCCACTTATTAGTATATTCTTCCATTTCTTTCTTCAGTGTCTTATAATTTTCATCCTTTTACATCTGTGGTTTGATTTACTTCTAGGTATTTTATTCTTTTTGAAACACTTATGAATGTGATTGTTTTCTTAATTTCCCTTTCTAATAGTTCATTATTGGCATACAAAATACAACTAATTTCTGGATATTAATTTTGTATCCTACTACTTTGCTGAAATCACTTATCAGTTCTAGTAGTTTCTTGGTGGAATCTTTAGGGTTATCCACATACTATATCACATCATATGCAAATGAGTTTTACTTTTTTTCATTGCAATTTGGATGCATTTTATTTCTTTTTCTTGTGTAATTGCTAAGGCTAGGACTAGGACCTTCAGTACTATGTTGAATAAGGGAAGTGAAAGCAGATGTCCCTTTCTTGTTCCCAATCTTAAGGGGAACACTTGCAGTTTTTGCCAATGGTTATGATGCTGACAATGGGTCTATCATATATGGTCTTTATTATGGTTATGTATGCTCCCTTTATTCCCGCTTTGCTGAGAGTTTTTTAAAAGTCATAAATAGGTGCTAGATTTCATCCAATGTTTTTCTGCATCTATTGATATGATCATGTAATTTTTATCCTTTATTTTGTTTATGTGGTGTGTCAAATTTTTAGATTTGTGAATGCTGTACCAACCTTGCATTCCCAGAATAAATTCCACTTGATGGTATGTGATCTCTTAATCTATTTTAGTATTTGGCTTGCTAAATTTGTTGAAGATTTTAGCATCTATGTTTGTCAGAGATATTGTCTATAATTTTCTTTTTTTCTAGTGTCTTTATCTGGTTTAGGAATTAACGTAACGCTGGCCTCATAAAATGAGCTTGAGAATCTTTTCTTTTAATTTTTTGAACTAGTTTGAGAGGGAGAGGTTTTAGTTCTTCTCAGAATATTTAGTAATATTCACCTGTGATGCCATCTGGTCCAAAGCTTTTGTCTATTGGGAGGGTTTTTTTTTTTTTTTACTGCTTCAGTTCACTAGGTGTATTCTATTTATTGAGATTCTCTGATCCTTCCTGATTTAATTTTGGAAGATTGTATGTTTCTAGAAATTTATCCATTTTTTCCAGGTTATTCATTTTGTTGGCATATAGTTCATAATATTTTCTTACAATTCTTTGTACTTATTAGGTGTCATTTGTTACTTCTGCTCTTTCATTTCTAATTTTATTTATTTTGGTCTTTTTTTTGATAAGTCTGGTTAAAAATTTGTCGATCTTGTTTATCTTTTTGAAGAATCAGCTCTTGAATTCATTGATCTTTTATATCATTTTTAAAGGTTCAATTTCATTTATTTCTGCTCTGATCTTTATTGTTTCCTTCCTTATTTTTTAATTTTTTAAAGTGTAAAGTTAGATTGTTTGAACTTTTTCTTGTGCTTTAAAATACACCTGTAATGCTATCAATTTCTTTCTTTCTTTCTTTCTTTCTTTTTTTTTTTAGAACATATGTACTTTAATCCCATTTAAGTTTAAACAGACACACCACACATGAATATGCAAATGCTGAGAGGCATATACATTATCCTGTTAAAAGCTTATATCACTGGGGGAAGCACTCTAGAAAACTTTTGTGGAAAAAATACAGAGGAGAAAGTCACAGAGAAAAGCATAGGCTTGGATAGATGTTCAGAGAGAGAAAGAATATAAGTAATAAATATATTACCACAATATTGAGGGAGCCAGTTCAATTTCTTTCTTAGGATTGCTTTCCTAGTTTGTTTTGCTCTCATTTTCATTTGTTTCAATGTATTTTTTGATTTTTTCCTTGATCCTGCTGTTGACCCATTCATTATTTATTAACATGTTGTCTAGCTTCCACATCTTTGTGTATTTTTTGGTTTTCTTTTTGTGATTGATTTCTAGGTTTATAGCATTGGGGTCAAAGAGAATGCTTGATGTGATTTCAATCTTAAATTTATTGAGATTTGTTTTGTGTTCTTATATATGGTCTATCCTAGAAAACATTCTATGCGAACTTAAAAAGTACAGTATGTATATTCTGCTGCTTTGGGGTGAAATGCTCTGAAGACATCAATTAAATCTATTTGAGCTAGTGTGTTGTCTAAGACTGCTGTCTCTTTTTTTCAGAAACAGAAAATGTTAATTTTCTGTCTGGAAGACATTGAGGTCAATGGGGTATTAAAATACCAAACTATGACTTTATTTCTCTCTCTTTATATCCATCGAGATTTGCTTTACACATTTAGGTGCTCCTATTTGGGTACATAAATGTTTTCTAGGGTTATATTCTCTTGTTGGATTGTTCTCTTTATCATTATGTAGTGTCTTCCTTGTCACTTACTATAGCCTTGGTTTTAAAGGCTATTTTGTCAGATATAAGTGTTGCTATCCTAGCTTTTTTCCTTTTTTATTGGCATGAAATATATATTTCCATCTCCTAACTTTTAGTCTATGTATATCTTTCATTCTGAGGTAGGTGTCTTGGAGACAGCATATACCATATATGGGCCTTATGTCTTTCTTTAAAGACTTTATTTATTTATTTATTTTTAGAGTAAGGGGAAGGGACAGAGAAAGAGAGGGAAAGAAACATCAGCGTGTGGTTGTGGTTGCCTATTGCACGCTCCTAACTAGGGACTTGGCCCAAAACCCAGGCATGTGCCCTGACTGGGAATTGAACCAGTGATCTTTGATTAATAGGCCACTGCACAATGCACTGAGCCACAACAGGCAGGGTTACCCAATGTCTTTTATTTATTTATTTAAAAATTTTATTATTATTTCCAGAGAGAGAGAGGAAAGGACAGAAGCAGAGAAGGAAACATCAATGTATGGTTGCCTTTTACCTGCCTCCAACCACAGTCTTGGCTGGAGACCTGGCTGGAGACCTGGATCGCAAACTGGTTATGTGACCTGGCTGGGGAATCAAACCAGTGACCTTTGGGTTCACAGGCTGGCACCTTATCCACTGTGCTACCAGCCAGAGCCTATGTCTTTTGATTGCAGCATTTAAGCCATTTACATTTAAGGTGATTATTGATAGCTATGTGTTTGTTGCCATTTTATTTTTAAAGTATTTTCCTCTGTTTTTTTTTTTTCTTAAATATATTTTATTTATTTTGCTATTACAGTTGCCCAATTTTCCCCTCTCTTATCCCCTCTCCCCATATCCCCATTTCCTCTGGCAATGCTCCCCTTAGTTTATGTCATGCATAGAAGTTCTTTGGCTTCTCTATTTCCTTTATTATTCTTAACATCCCTGTCTATTCTGTAACCACAAATGTGTACTTTTGTTTTCCTTTCACATCCACACAATTCACATTTAATTACTGCCTTCTAACTGTCAGCCTCTCAAATAATATTAATACAGAGTTTTCTCTTCATTATTTCAAAATGCCTGCATTAATTCATTTGTTTAAAGAATTACTCTCTTAAGCAATATGAATTGCAATATTACCAAACACATGCAAAAATACATTTATACCCAGACATATTTTTACACATATTTAAACTACATACTGGATTTTGAAGAGTTAATACAAAAAATTTAAAATATGCCAATAGCTTACATAATTATTACATGTTAAATGATAGTATTTTAGAAATATTGTAGCAAGATTAAGCAGTTTTTTCTTTTTTAATACTTATTTTACTCTGGAATGCTATTTTTGGGAAATACGTCACAGAAATGGTGTATTGCAGAACTCACTTTTGTGAAAGTTGTCCTAGAGACAGTGTCAAACCCATAATGAAAAATGAATTTGGTTCTTGAGTTAGGTTCTCCCCACTTCAATAATACAACTCAACTTTATTTTAAGCTACTGGAACTACAACTTATTCTTTTTGGAGTTTACCATCTTAAATAGTAGATTTATTTATTTAGGCTGTGCACAGGTCTTACTTCTTTCAATACCCTCTATTTTTCCTCTACATGTGTTTTACAAGTTGAAGCCTTCAGAAATAATGGCACTTGCAGTGCTCACCTGGTCCCCAGAGATTGGTCTACTAAGTTGAGGTAAAAAAAAAAAATCCCTAGGATTTAAATAATTTTGTAGAATAGTACTCTAGCTATTTTTTGAATTTGTGGTTGACTCCTCTGTGGTCCTAAACTAAGCCCTGAACTATTTAAGAGTCTGTTGAGGTAGAGATTAGGTATGTTCACATTTCAATCATAAAGTTTACTATATCATTCATTCCTTTTCCCAAGTATCCCCAATTTGGGGGCCTTCATAACTGAAAATATATATTTCCATGATTTATTTAAAAGGAATCTCATCTAATTTACATGCTAATATGAGAATGTATATTGCCTATGTACACAAATCATAGTTTAGTAGTTTGCAACTTCCATCCCAAATTGTTCTTCATTCTCAACATCTTATCTAACCTGAAGATTGACTGATTTCATAATACACCAATGATCAGTTGGTTGCTATTTAAAACATAAATTGTTAACAAAATCTATATATTACACACTCACAAATAAGCACATATTTTGTAACAGTGACTAAGAAAGATAGCATGTATTCTATGTAATATACATCCACATTTTCTTACTTTTTTCTCCTTCCTTAACTGCATTCAATTTTTCTGAGTTATTGCAAGTAACATAATTTTTCCATAGTGTGAAATAATTCCAATCTAAGAAACTTAACCTGCAGCAATACAGATACAAATAGTATACAAAATTATACCTTATTTAGTAAAATCTATTTATAACAAAATTATTTTAAACTATTCATATGTTAAAGTTGGTTGTTATCTGTTCAGCTACCCTCTGTCTTTGGATTAGTGCATTTAATCCACTTACCTTTAAGGTTATTATTGACAGGTACTTATTCATTATCTATTTTTTCCTCTGTACCTGTGTTCCTGTCTGCCTCTCTGTTCTTCTTCTTCCTCTTTTTTTTTTTTTTTTAAGATTTTATTTCATTATTTTTAGAAAGAGGAGAAGGGAGAGAGGCAGAGAGGGAGAGAGACACCAATGTATGGTCACCCTTCACCTGCCTCCAGCCACAGACCTGCCTGGAGACCTGGTTTGCAACCTTGTTATGTGCCCTGGCTGGGGAATTGAACCTGAGACCTTTGGGTTCGCAGGCTGGTGCCTTATCCACTGTGCTACCAGCCAGGGCTGTTCTTCTTCTTTTTAAAGCAGACCCTTTAGCATCTCTTGCAATACTGGTTTATTGGAAATGTATTATTTTAGCCTTTTTTAGTTTGGGAAATTCCTTATTTCACCTTCTATTTTGAATGACAGCCTTGCTGGGTAGAGTAGTCTTGGTTGTAGACCTTTGTTTTCCATTGCTTGAAATATTTTCTGCCATCCCCTCTGGCTTGTGTTTCTGCCATCCCCTCTGTTGAGAAATCAGCTGATAACTTCATCAGAGCCCCCTTGTATGTTATTAGCTATTTCTCTCTTGCAGTTTTTAGGATTTTCTCCTTTTCTTTGAAATTCGCCATTTTCATTATGATGTGTCTTAGAAAGGGTCTGTTTGGGTTCATCTTCATTGGGACCCCCTGTGCTTCCTGAGTTTGCATGACATTTTCTCTCCTCACGTTATGGAAATTTTCTGTCATTACTTTTTCAAACAGGTTTTCTATCCCTTGCTCCTCTTCTTCTCCTTCTGGTATCCCTATGATATGGGTGTTATTATGTTTCATGTTGTCCTGCAGCTCTCTTAAAACCTCTTCATTCTTTTTCAGTCTTTTTTCACTTTGTTGCTCTGCCTGGGAATTTTTTTATACATTGACCTCCAGCTCACTGATTTGATCCTCTGCTTCCTCTAGCCTGCTTTTGAGTCCTTCTACTGTGTCTTCAATTCAGAAATTGTATTCTTCATTTCCTCCTGGCTCTTATTGATTGATGGTTTCTATGTCTTTTTTAATGCTTGTATAGTTCTCAGGCAGTTCCTTGTAGCTTGCCTGGAGTTCTTCGTAGTTTTCTTTGAATTCGCTGAGCTCATTGAGCTTCTCTATTATCATTATTTTGAATTCCATGTCTGAGAGTGTGCTTGCCTCTATTTCATTTTGCACTCTTCCTGGTATTCCTCCTTTCCTTTCGCCGAGGGTTTATTTCTTTGTCTCCCCATTTTAGGGACTCTTGATTGTTTCTGCTTCTTGGATTGGTCTGCTTTGACTTACTGTCTTAGTGGTGTCATCTTCTTTGCTTTAGAGGTGCACTTTTTTTAACTTCCTGGCTCCACGCTTGGTGACATCAGCTTGTGCCCCTGTTTTGGCCTAGTCAGCCAGTAGACTACCAAAGATCCACTGTCTTTGTCTCCTTTAGTTGTTAATCCAATCAGTCTGTGATCAGTGGTCAGTTTTAGGCACCTCTGGGCAGGGCAGATGAATTCAGTTGTTAATCCAATCAACCTATGATTTGAGGTCAGGTTTAGGCACTGCTGGGTAGGGTGGATTAATTCCTATGGGTGTGGCTGTGGCTTCCCCTTAGGCTCTGACAGTTTGGAGAAGAGTGGTCTGCTGGCTATATGGGGGATGGTTCAGCACTGGACTCATAGGCTGTTCCCTCAACTTTCCCCCTAATTCCATTGACCCAAACTTTCCCCAAGCATCTCTAGTCCATTCTACCCTCCCTCTGCTGGAGCCCACTGTATTTTCGTGCGTGATCCCTTTAAGAACTCATTCTCTCTGTCAAGCCTGATAAACCTGGCAGGTTTTTACTTTTCACAGCTGGATGCGGTTTTACTCTCAGCTTTGTTGCTGTAGGCTTGGAAGCACAGTTTGGGGTTTTGATCCCATCCTTCTCAGGTGGAACCCCAGGCTGCTAAGATGTTTCTCTATTCCTTTATGCTGCCCGTGGGAGCCTAGCCAGCCCTCTGGCATCTCCATACTTCCTACCAGTCACATTGTGATGAATCAGCTCTTCTGTTCTGTCCGTGGTAATAAGTCTTCTCTCCAGTTGGTGTTCTGTTGGTTATTCTGGATGATATCTCCCCAATTAAGTTGAAATTCCAGTTTGGTGTTGGGAAGAGATTGGTGTAGTTCCACTTACTCCTCCACCATCTTGGTTCCTCTCGATATTTTCCTTTTTCCTGTTCTATTTCTTAAAGCAAGCCCTTTAACATTTGTTATATTACTGGTTTGATGTTAACAAACTCCTTTAGCTTTTTCTTGTCTGGAATGTCTTTTTTCTCCTTCAATTTTAAATAATAGCCTTGCTGGGTAAAGTAGCCTTAGTTGTAGTTTGTTGCTTAACGTGACCTTAAAAAATTTTATGCCAATCCCTTCTGGCCTGAAATATTTCTATTGAGAAATCAGATGACAGTCTAATTGGAACTCCCTTGTAGGCAACTATCTGCTTCTCTTTTGTGGCTTTTAGGATTCTCCCCTTGTCTTTGCCATTTTAATTATGATGTATCTTGGTATAGGCCTCTTTGGGTCCATTTTGTTTGGGACTCTACACTTCATGGACATGTGTGCCTTTTTCCTTCACCAGATTAGGGACATTTTCAGTCATTGTTTCTTTAAATTGGTTCTCAATCTTTGGCTCCCTTCTTTTCCTTCTGGTATTCCCATGATGTGGACGTTGTTACATTTTATGTTGTCCCAAAAGTTTCTTAAGCTTTCCTAAATTTAAATTTATTTATTTTATTTTATTATTATTTTTTGCTGCTCAGCTTGGGTGGTTTTTCTATCTTATCTTTCAAATTGCTGATTTGATCATCTGCTTCACATAATCTACTATTTATTCCTTCTAGTGTATCATTTATTTAAGATACTGTAGTCTTTATTTCCAATAGGTCCTTTTTTAATGGTTCCTATGTCTTTTTTCATGCTGTTGAGTAGTTTTCTAATCATTACTCTAAACTATCTGATAAATTGCTTGCTTTCATTTCATTTAGTTCTTCCAGAGAGTTTTCATGTTCTTTCATTTGGGGACTATTTTGTTGTCTTTCCATCTTGGCTGCCACTTTGTTTTTGTTTCTATGTAATAGGTAGATCTGCAAAGACTCTGGTGCAGTCCTACGTCAAAATCTGCTTATGATTCACCCTGGGCAACCTGTTTGGTGCTATCTGGGATCCACCACTTGTGGCTCCCTCTCCTGGGCCTGGGTTTGTGCAGAAAGTACCAGGTTTATCACTAAGACCAGCTTTTACCAGAACCAGGCTTGGGAGAGGATCAGTGAAAGTCTCAGAATTCCCAAGAGATCTGTGCCTGAAAGCTTTCTGTTAGGCTTGATCTCAGAATTAGGCCCCAGCTGTATTCTCCAGCAGCCTGGCTTTAGCTTCACAGGGTAGTGGAGAGGATTCCTGTGGGAGCAGCTATTGCTTCCCCTCAGGCAAAGGCCACTCCCTTAGTTTTCTGCCTGATAAAGATGGCCTCTGCCTGTGGGGAATGACTCATGGTAGCTGTTCCTTCAGTTCTTTCCCCAGAGTCACCAGCCTCAGACTATCCTCAAGGCATCTCTAGTCTACTCTGCTCTTCCTCTACCAGAGCTCAGGACAAGTGGTTGCAAACAAAATTTTGTGTGTTGGCTCTTTAAGAGGCTCTTTGCATCTCTAGCTGTTTCTCCCCTGGCAGACAGAAACTGTGCTGCTTTGCCTGATGTTATTTGGGTTCCTTTCATGGTTCTGGTGCTCTATGCTGTAGAGCCTAACTTGGGGTTCAGATCCTACACTTCTCAGGGGAACCCCACCCCCCAGCCCCAGTTGCTCAGGTATCTCTTTGGCACTTTAGCTGCCACCTGTGGGAGCCCAGCTTGCCCTCCTGTGCCTCCTCAGCACTCCCTACCAGTCTTGTTGTGGTGATGTGATTTCTTCTGTAAGCCCTTGGTTAGAAGACTTCTTCCAGCTAGTGTTCAATTGGTTATTCAGGATTATTTTTCTTTAATTTAATTGAAATTCCAGTTTGGTCTTGGGAGGAGGAGGTTAGTGTAATTTCCACTTACTCCACTGCCATTTTTGGTCCCTCTCTGCATTTATATTAATAAATAACATTTTATTATATATTATATATATATATATATTTATTTTTAACTTAATTTTATTATTGTTTTATTACATCTATCCCCTTTTTCTTTCCCTCTGTCCTCTTCCCCACCCACCGACTCCCCTTCCAAAGTCAGTCTCACTTGTTGTCCATGTCCATGGTTCTTCCATGCTAGTTCCTTGACTAAACTGCTTCCCTCCTTTGTTATTATATATTTTTATTCTACTGTGCTGTCCAAGTATGTATTTCAAGATTACACAATTCTATAAAATGAATTGAAAAGGTGTTAGTCAGCTTATGTTTTGGTAACAAGTAACCACAATGAGGAATGACAAATATCAAATATTTACTTCTTTTTCATGGGTCTGAGGATCAGCTTCAGTAAAGCTAGGGTAGCCCATGCACAACTGGGCTCCACTTGTCTTCCCATTCCACAATCTAGGCTGGAAAGGAGCCATTTCCTGGGAATGTTCACACAGCCAAGTTCAAAGTCAATTGGGAAACTGCATGAATATGGAGTGGGGATATATTATATTATTCTAGGAAAAGAGGAACAGGTGAGGAGCAACACTATCCTCCATCACAGGATAGTGTTGTTTTAGAACCTTGTAAACAATTAAAATGATCAGTTTCTTGAATGTATTGTGGTGCTTATCCATAAAAGCATCTGAACCTAGTATTTTCTTTGTAAGGGAATTTTAAATATTAATTCAATTTCTTGAACAGCTGTATGTATTTTCAGATTTTCTATTTTCTCTTGAATCTCTTTAGGTAAGTTACATTTTTATAGAATACATAAATTTCATTTAGCTTTGCAGAGTTGAAATAAAATGATTTTTAATGATATTTCTTTTTCAAACCTCACTAAATCCATAGCTACGCAAGCTTTCTCATATCTAATATTACCTGTCTTTACTTACTGCTCCATATCATGATACATTTGTATTTTATTAATTTTTCAAATAAACAACTTTTTGATTAGGCTGATCCCTTTGATACTATCTTTCTTTTCCATTACAGTGTATTTTTAACCATAATTTCTTTTAAAAGTTTAAAGTTATATATGATGAGAAGCACTAATTTCCTCTGCATGGAAATAATATCTAATTAAAACTAGTATCCTTCTCTTCCGGGAACGGCGTTGATAGGCATTCACAATGGTCCAGTGTTTGACATACCGTCGGAGGCTGTCCTACAATACAGCCTCTAACAAAACTAGGCTGTCCCGAACCCCTGGCAATAGAATTGTTTACCTTTATACCAAAAAGGTTGGGAAAGCACCAAAATCTGCATGTGGAGTGTGCCCAGGCCGACTTCGAGGAGTTCGTGCTGTGAGACCTAAAGTTCGAATGAGGTTGTCTAAAACAAAAAAGCATGTCAGCAGGGCCTATGGTGGATCCATGTGTGCTAAATGTGTCCGTGACAGGATCAAGCGTGCTTTCCTTATTGAAGAGCAGAAAATTGTTGTGAAAGTATTAAAGGCACAAGCACAGAGTCAGAAAGCAAAATAAAAATGAAGCTTTTTTAAGTAAAAACAAACAAACAAACAAAAAAAACTAGTATCCTTTTATAGTTATTTCAAGGGCTGGAAAAGTTGTTAGTAGATTGAAGGCAAATATTTTTTTTTTCTTTTAATTTTATTGTTGTTGTATTACATCCATCCCTTTTTTTCTCCCCTCTGTCCCCCTCCCCACCCACCCTTTCCCCCCAAAGTCAATCCCACCTGTTGTCCATGTCCATGGTTCCTTTATACTAGGTTCTTATCTAAGCTGCTCCCCTTCTTTGCCTCTGTGAAGGCAAATATTTACAGTACAAATTATCTGCAGTTAATTATCTTCCATGTAACCTGTATTAACCTTGGCAAATTTAGTTAAGTTCTTAGACTAATGAAAAGATCCCAAATAGCATTTTTCTTTTCTTATTTTTTAAATTTATTTTTATTATTGTTATATTACATTCACCTTATTTTTCCCCCTCTGCTCTCCCCTTCCCCATCCTCCTTATCCCCCAGCCCCAGTCAATCCCACATGTTGTCTGTGTCCATGGGTCATCCATGCTACTTCCTTGACTAAACTGTTCCCCTTCTTTGCCTCCTTCTACCCCAACCCCTCCCCTCTGCACACTGAAAGTGTGTTCCTTGTATTCATGTCTCTGGTTCTGTTTTGTTTGCTTGTTTGTTTGTTCATTAGTCTCCTGTATTAAGTGAGAACATGTGGTATTTAATTTTTGCTGCCTGGCTTATCTCACTAAGCATGATACACTCCAGTTCCATCCATGCTATTGCAAATGGTAGGAGTTCTTTCTTTCTGCTACATGGAACTCCACTGTGTAAATGTACCAAAGTTGTTTTGATCCATTCATCCACTGAAGGGCACTTAAGTTGTTTCCAGCACTTGGCTATTGTAAATAGCACTGCTAATGAACATAGGGGTGCATAGGTTCTTCTGAATTGGTATTTCAGAATTCTTTTGGTATAATCCTAGCAGTGGAATCACTGGGTTATAAGGCAGTTCTATTCTAAGTTTTTTGAGGAAATTCCATACTCTCTTCCATAGTGCTTCACCAGTCTGCATTCCCATCAGCAATGCATCAGGGTTTCCTTTTCTCCATATCCTCGCCAGCACTTGTTGTTTGTTGATTTGTTGATGATGGCCATTCTGACGGGTGTGAGGTGGTATCTATTGTAGTTTTAATTTGCATCTCTCTGATGGCTAGTCATGTTGAGCATTCTTTCATGTGTCTATGGACCCTTTGAAAGTCTTCCTTAGAGAAATGTCTGTTCAAGTCCTCTGACCATTTTTCAATTGAGCTGTTTGTCTCCCTGCTGTTGAGTTGTGTTAGTTCTTTATATATTTTGGAGATCAAACCCTTGTTTGAGGTGTCATTGGCAAAGATGTTTTTCCATATGGTTGGTTCCCTTTTTATTTTGTTGATGTTTTCTTTGGCTGAGCAGAAACTGTTCATTTTGATGTAGTCCCATTTGTTTATTTGTTCCTTTATTTCCCTTGCCTTGGGAGATATTTCAGTGAAAATTTTGCTGCATGGGATATCTGCAATTTTTTGTCTATGTTCTCCTCTGGGACTTTTATGGTGTCATGGCTTATGTATAGTCTTTTATCCATCTTGAGTTTATTCTGGTTATCGTGTAAGTCCAAGGTCTAGTTTCATTGTTTTTGCACGTGTCTGTTCAGTTCTCCCAACACTTGCTGAGGAGGCTATTTGCACTCCATTTTATGTTCCTTTCTTCTTTGTCAAATATTAGTTGCCCATAGAGTCCTGGGTTTATTTATGGGCTCTCTATTCTATTCCATTGATCTGTTTGTCTGTTCTTGTGCCAGCACCAGACTATTTTGATTACTATGACTTTATAATATAGCTTGATATCTGGTATTGTGATTCCTCCTACTTCATTCTTCTTTCTCAGGATTGCTGTAGCCATTTGTGGTCATTTTTGAACCCATATGAATTTTTTAAGTGTTTGTTTTAATTCCAAAATATAATGTTGGCATTTTAATAGGGATTGAATTGAATCTATAGCTGGTTTTGGGTAGTATGGACATTTTAGTGATGTTAAGTCTTCCCAACCGTGAACATGGTATATACTTCCATTTATTTGTATCTTCCTTGATTTCTTTCTCCTGTGTTCTGTAGTTTTCTGAGTACAAGTCCTTTACTTCCTTGGTTAAGTTTATTCCTAAATACTTTTATTTTTCTTGTTGCTATGGTAAATGGGATTTGTTTTTGACCTTCTGTATGATATTTCATTGTTGGTATATAAAAATGCCTTCAATTTCTGGATATTGACTTTGTATCCAGCTATTTTGCCAAATTCAGTTATTAGGTGAAGTAGTTTTTTAGTGGAGTCTATAGGGTTTTCTATGTACACTATCCTGTCATGTGCAAATAATGACAGTTTTACTTCATCCTTTCCAACTTGGATGCCTTTGATTCCTTTTTCTTGTCTGATTGCTGTGGCTTGAACTTCCAAGACTATGTTGAATAGAAGTGGAGAGAGTGGACACTCTTGCCTTGTTCCTGATCTTAAGAAAAAGGCTTTCTGTTCTTGCCCATTGAATATGATGTTAGCTTCAATTTTCTCGTATATGGCCTTTATTATGTTGAGGTATACTCCCTCTATTCCCATCTTGCTGAGGGGTTTTATCATAAAAGTGTGTTGTACTTTATCAAGTGCTTTTTCGGCATCTATTGATATGATCATATGGTTTTTGTCTTTCAGCTTGTTTATGTGGTGTATAACATTTATTGATTTGCAAATATCGAACCATCCTTGCGTCCCTGGGATTGAATCCCACTTGGTCATGGTGTATAATTTTTCAAATATATTGCTGGATCCAGGCCCTGGCTGTTGGCACAGTGGATAAGGTGCCAGCCAGTAAATCCAAAAGTTGCTGGTTTGATTCCCCAGCCAGGGCACGTAACCAGGTTGCAAGCCAGGTCTCCAGCCAGGTCCGTAGTTGGAGGCAGGTGAAGGGCAACCATACATTGATGTCTCTATCCCTCTCTGTCTCTCTCCCTTATCCTCTCTCTAAAAATAATGAGTAAAATCTTTAAAAATTAATTAATTAATTAATTGCTGGATCCAGTTTGCCAATATTTTGTTGAGAATTTTTGCATCTATGTTCATCAGAGATATTGGCCTATGTATTTCTTTGTTGGGTTTTGACCTGGTTTTGGGATTAGAATAATACTAGCCTCTTAAAAAGAGTTTGGAAGTCTTCCCTCTTCTTGAAATTTTTGGAATAGTTTGAGAAGGATAAGAGTTAGTTCTTCCCTAAGTGTTTGGTAAAATTCACCTGTGTAGCCATCGGGTCCAGGGTTCTTGTGCGCTGGGAGGTTTCTGATTACTTTTTCAATGTCACTAGTTCTTATCGGTCTATTCAGGCTATCTGCTGCTTCTTGATTGAGTTTTGGTAGGTTATATATTTCCAGAAATTTGTCCATTTCAGCCAGGTTGTCAAATTACTTGTCATATAGTTGTTTGCAGTAATTTATTATAATCTTGTATTTCTGTGGTATTGGTTGTGAGTTCTCCTCTGTTGTTTCTGATTTTGTTTATTTGGGTCCTCTCTCTTTTTTTCTTGATGAGTCTAGTTAATGGTTTGCCAATTTTGTTTATCTTTTCAAAGAACTAGCTCCTAGATTGGTGATCCTTTGAATTGTGCTTTTAGCCTCTATGTTGTTTAATTCTGTTCTGATCTTGATAATTTCCTTCCTTCTGCTTGCTCTAAGCTTTGTTTGTTGTTGCTGTTCTAGTTCTTGAAGCTTTATGGTTAGGTTGTTTGTATGAGTTTCTTCTAGCCTTTTTAGGAAGGCCTGTATTGCTATGAATTTCCCTCCAAGGACTGCCTTTGCTGTGTCCCATAGGTTTTGGGGTGTTGTGAATTCATTTTCATTTGTTTCCAGATACTTTTTGATTTCTTCTTTGATCTCATTATTAACCATTTATTAGTTAACAGCATGTTATTCAGTCTCCATGCGTAAGAGTATTTTTGTTTTTTTTCCCTTGAGTTTGGTTTCTAGTTTCAAGCCATTGTGATGAGAAGATGCTTGGTATGATTTGAATTTTTTTGAATTTGTGGAGGCTTGTCTTGTGTCCCATCATGTGGTCTATCTTTGAGAATATTCCATTGCATTAGAGAAGAATGTGTATTTCAGCTCTTTGTGGTGAAAAGTTCTGTATATGTCAGTTAAGTCTATTTCATCTAGAGTATTGTTCAATGCTGCAATATCCTTGGTGTTTTTTTGCTTGGAAAATTTGTCCATTGTTTATAATAGGGTATTAAAACCCTTTCCTATTAGTGTACTGCTGTCTATATCCTTGTTGAAGTCCTCCAAGATTTTCCTTATACATTTGGGTGCTCCTACATTGGTTGCTCATCTTCACTGGGACCCTTTGTGCTTCCTGAACTTGAGTGACCTTTTCACTCATCATTTTAGGGAAGTTTTCTGTCATTACTTTTTCCAATAGGTTTTCTATCATTTGTTTCTCTTCTCCTTCTGATACGCCTATGATAAGGATATTGTTGTGTTTCACGTTGTCCTGTGGGTCTCTTAGAAACTCTTCATTCTTTTTCATTCTTTTTTCATTTTGTTGCAGTGTCTCATTATTTTTTTCCCTGTTGTCCTCCAATTTGCTGATCTGGTCCTCTGCTTCATCTAACCTGCTTTGAATTCCTTCCAGTTATTCAGTTCTGAGATTGTGTTCTTCATTTCCTCCTGGTTCTTACTGATGGTTTCTATGTCCTTTTTAATGCCAGTATAATTTTCAGTAAGTTACTTGTAGTTACCCTGGAGTTCTTTATAGTTTTCTTTGAGTTTCATGAGCTTGTTTAGTTTTCTTATAATGGTTTCTTTGAATTCCATGTCTGATAGCTTGCTTGTTTCTATTTCATTTCTGTGTCTGGTGCTTCCTCCTTCCCTTTTGGTGATGGACTGTTTCTTTTTCTCCCCATTTCGGGTGCCTGTTGTTGCTTGTTTTTGTTTCTTGGATTAATCTACTTTGACTCCCTGTCTTTGTGGAGAGCCCTTCTGTGTTAGGAGATTTGTGGGGTTCAGTAGTGCAGAATCATAGATTTCCTCAACTTGTTGCTCTTGGGGTCCCTTTATGTCATTAATTTGGGCTCTCTGGTTGTATTTTGAATTTGTTTTATGTGTTGCTTCTTTCACCCCAGTTGGCTGATTGAGAAACACTCTGTCTATCACATCTCATATACTGTTACTGAGCTGCTCCTAAAACAGAACCACCGGTCCAGGCAAAATAACCACAGCTTCAAAGATCTTACTCCCTTAACCCCACTTTCAACTGCATGTGAACCTAGTAAATATCCATACTTTCCAAGGTAACCCCCACCCTTAATCACACCCTCAGTTGCAAATGAGCCAGTCTTAATAATGATGTAGATATGATAAGACTATTATAAGAGGGGAAAATGATTAAGTTGTCTAAAGTATAGATAATTTTGAAGGGTGCAAAGGAGTAGCAAAGATAGTGGGCATGTGAGAGAGAAAGCCAACTTTACCTCTTATATAGAAATGGGGAAGGGGAGAATCTGAATGCCATGAGTCTGAGTGAACAGTATTATGCCTAATCAGAAGTTATATATATATATATATAATTGCATATATATATATATATATATATATATATATATATATATATATATACCTATATATAGATACTGTGTGAGGCAACAAACATAACTGAAAGAACTGCCATGAGGAAGTTGACTTAGAAATAGTAGTGAAAAAGGAAAAGGAGGGAAAACAATGGGACAGGAAAAAAAGAAAGAAGAAAGAGAAAAGAAGAGAAAAAGAAAGAACGAAAGAAAGATGGGAAAAGGGGGCATGAAGAAAAGAGCAGAAAGAGAAAAAATAGGAAGAAAAACTAAAAAATGAAAAAGGGAAGAAAAACAGAAAAGGGAAAAAGAAAAAAAAGAGAAAAAGGGATTAAATAAAAATGTGAAGTTTTGCCGCAGCACTATCAACAACGTATGAGCTATAATTTCTATGTGTGAGATGGGAGTGTGAGGTAAAAAATAGAAAAAGAGAGATTAAGAGGTGTTTGGAGGAAGAGGAGGTGGTTTATAACTACATTTTGTAACTATGTTTTATAGCTATAAGTTTGTAAAGTTGCTGCATCTACCTCCCTGTCCACCCTTGGTGAGCACTGATTGGTCAAGGTGGAGTACAAGCATGTTTTTTAGCAGAAAAAAATGTGTAGCACCTAGTAGTGTACCCATAAAAAAAAAAATATTTTAAGAGGCTGGAGAGGGTAGGGGTACTTAGATTGAGGATAGGAAATGAGTTGTAGTAGGAGAGTAAGTAGACTTTAAAACAAGAGTAGAAAGAGGATGTTGAATAGTTAAATGAATTGAGAGAAGGGAGGAGTAAAAATATGGGATTTGGAATAATAAAAATATATCAAGTAAATAAATACAATTTACTTAAAACACACTAATTGTGAGGGTTGGAAGTAACTTTTGAAAAGGATATGTTAGGGATTAATAGTTCCTGTAGCGCTCAGTGCTTGACCCAGGTGCTTGAGATTAGCAGTGATCCATTTCCTGAGTCTGCCTCTTTTCCTTGGTCAAATCTCTGCAGTCTACAGTTAGGCTGCAGGGCGTTGGAGTGGCAGGGCCTATGGCTATCACAGACAGGGCTGGTTCTGAGTGCCACACGTATTGGTTGGCTGAGCCTCCAGTAGCCTACCTGGGTTTCCACACTGCTGGCATTTTGGGGCCCGCCCTTCACATGCTGGTTCTGTGGGGAGAGCTGCAGGGAGCTGTTTGTGCTGTGGATGGCTATCCCCTCCGGCTCCTCAAGGAGGTTTCCAACATCTGCAAAGGGATTTTGGTTCTGTGGGGAGTTCTGCAGCATTCTGTTTTTGCAGGCAATGGCTAGCCTTCCCCCACCAGCCCTGAGATGAGGTTTCCACTGTCTGCAATGGGTGCGCTGGTTGTGCCAACCACGAGTTCCCCTCTTGGGCAGTTTTGAGCTTCGGTTTCCATGGGAGCCTGTGAGATGGTGTAGGTGTGCGGGATGGGGCCTTCCTTCTAGCTCTTATAGTAAATGTTACTTCTCTATATCAGTGCCACACAGTATGAAAAATGCATGAGGTAAGAATATTTATTGAAAGTAAGGGTTGAGGATAATTATTTTGAAATTTTTAAAAAACACATCATCTACATTAATAGTGGCTATGTCTGTACCAGAGAGAACATTATAAATCACTACAGCCATTGCTAAAATTTATTTTAAAAACCATTGAGATATTTCATGGCTTTGTGGTCATTATTTATATATTTTTTAATTATTTTCTATTTATTTTTATTTATTTATTTTTAAAGATTTTAATTGTTTTTAGAGAGAGGGGAAGGAAAAGAGGCAGAAAGGGAGAGAGACATCAATGTATGGTTGCCTTTCACATGCCTTCAGCTATGGAGCTGGTTGGATACCTGGTTTGCATCCTGGTTATGTGCCCTGGCTGGGAAATCGAACCAGCAACCTTTGGGTTTGCAGGCCAGCACCTTATCCACTGTGCTACCAGCCAGGTATTTATATTTAAAAATATTGGGGGTTGGGGGGAGTGGAGAGGAAGAGGCAAGGAAGGGGAGCAGTTTAGACAAGAATCCAGTATAAAGGAACCATGGACATGGACAACAGGTGGGATTGACTTTGGGGGGAATGGGTGGGTGGGGAGGGGGACAAAGGGGAGCAAAAAAGGGATGGATGTAATACAACAATAATAAAATTAAAAAAAAAATATCACACTCTGGCCTTGGCTGGTGGCACAGTAGATAAGGTGCTAGCTTGCAAACCCAAAGGTCACTGGTTTGATTCCCAGCCAGGGCACATAATCAGGTTGCAAGCCAGGTCTCCAGCCAGGTCCATAGCTGGAGGCAGGTGAAAGGCAACCATATGTTGATGTATTTCTCCTCTCTGCTTCTCTTCCTTCCCCTCTCTATAAAAATAATAAATAAAATATTTTAAAAAATCACTCTTATCATGGTTCACTAGTTTAGTTTCTTTTCTTTATTATATGGGCTTACTTTTGTGTCACACTGTTCTAGCTTAATCTCACTCTTTTAGATCGCTTACATTAAAGTATCTCTTTTTTTCAGTACTCCAAAATGTATAGTAACTTCAATTAGCATTCTTGAGTTTTATAAGATGTAGAAAATAAGAAAGGAATAAAATAAGCAGAAGTGTTGCAACTGGTAATTTTCTACCTTATGCACAAGACAATCTGATTTCCTTTCTATTTCACCTAGAAAAAGCAGGCACTGTTGCTGTGAACATTTCTTGTAATATTTCTAATATATAAGTGTATTATAGGTGAAAGTACCCTGTATTTCTCAGTTTAATTTATTGCTAAAATTTGATCATAATCATCAATTGATTCATTAAGGATTACCAACATGTAAATAAATAATGAAATTTATATTACGTTTTTTCTACATCTATAAAATAATTTTCAAAACTCATTGGATAATTTTTCATTTCTGCCACATATGGAAAGTTACAAAATTTAGAGCAAAACTAAGAAAACTTTTTCTAACAAATCAGCATTTTAGAATAATCAGAAAGGAACAAAAGTGAGGTGGCATATGTAAATATATGAATTTAAGATCCCTGAAGATTTCCTTCTTTTACTCAAAGTAAACCCTCTTTTTCAAATATGAAACATACAAATTAAACTACTTAAAATAAAATTATACAGTGTAGGGTATTTTTAAGAAGTTCATTGATTGTATAAAAAATTAATTAGACATTTCAAGAGGAAAAATTGGTGAACTTGAAGACATAGCGATAGAAAGTATCCAAAATTTTTAAAAGTCTCAAAAAGAAAATGAACCAAGCATGTGTGACTTGGGAACAAACCTCCATCAAGGGACACAAGCAACAGTTCCACTGAATCTAAAGTGAGATTTCTACCATTCATTTGTCATGGGGGTACACCAAGAAATAAAAGCATTTTGAAACTTTGAAAGAATGATGAGATATGGGATGTAATGGAAAAAGACTTCTGCAGGTACCTACAGATTTGGGTTCTAGTCCAACATTTTGAGATCCTCACACTGGTAGATCAGAAAGCAATTATGCTTACCAAGCAATCAGCCATGATAATCATGATGAGCAAAGGATGCTGATATAAAATGGGTCAGGGAGGAGTATGCCTGAACCATGGCAGATTCACCAAAATATCTCTTGGTCCTGCCCTATGTATTATAACAGCAAGTAGGCAATTGCCACAAACACAGCTGATCAAGGCAAACTAACCAAAACGTCAGAGTCCTCAGGGATAAAAGTCTATGTTCTTCCATCAGGTAAGAAGACTAGGCCAGAGAGGTCTGTTAAGTAAAAATAAATTATAAAATGGGTGGTAGAAAAAGGAGATAATGGAATATAGTTGTGGCTTCTCTGGATCACCTGTAAAAGTAGGGACTATAGATTTTTCAACTACTCCTTTTGTCCTAAGATTTTTTTTTTTTAAAGAGGAATTATGACCACCTTGAAGAATCAATCACAGATTGAAAATAATGTGGAGCATAAAAGGATAAAAGGAACCAATTGTTATAAGGGGCTTAGATCAACTCTAAATCCAATGACTGGTATCCTTATAAAAGGAAGGAGAGGAAGATTTAAGACACAAGGACACTGAAGAAGTTATGTGAAGATAGAAGAAGAGAGTGTAGAGTGATGCTGCCACAAACCAGAGATCACCTGCAGCCATCAGCAGCTGAAAGAGGAGGGAAGGATTCTTTTCTAGAGCCTTCAGAGGGAGCATGGCCCATGACCACCTTGATTTCAGACTTTCAACCTCCAGAACTGTGAGAAAATAAATTCTTGTTCTTTTGAGTTTATGGGAATTGCGGTAGTTTAGGAACCTAATGCAGGGGGAAAGCAGACAAACAAGTTTCTTCTAGCCCAGAACTCTCATAAGTCCATAAAGGTGCTGCACCAAGGCATTATCTGCTCTATTTTGAGGGAACTAAGGGAAGATAAGCAAGAGCAATTCTGATGTATGCCCTTAGCCATGCTATCCCCAGCCTCCCCTGCAGTGCTGGTGAGTATACTTGCTGGGTAAATCTCTGTTCCAGTAATGGAAATAAGAAAGTTTTCTTTGCATTGTTTGGTGAAGAATATGAGGGAAATTGCCCTGCAAGAACTCAATGAAGACTATTTGATTCAAAATAGTTAACATAATTTTAAAATAAATAGGATAAAGAAAATCTATTTTATTTTAGTCTTAATGCAGCAGAAGTCGAAGAAAATGGAAAATACTGATGAGTGTAACTCAGGTATAAAGTATAAAGAGAAATGAACTTAATAAGCAAATTGGCCTCCAGCCCTAACATTATTTTTCAGTTCTGTAGGTAGAATAGTTATGTAAAAAATCTTTTTTCCTTACTCCCAAACATCTTGGATTCTTCATTTTGTTAAGCAAGAAAGCTGGATATAAAATTTTATTTTGCTGGTTCTTATGCAGAAATGTACAGCAGTGAACAGGTTTAGAATTGCCATCAGAAACTCAAATACAAGGAAACACATACAGATGTTCTGGTATTTTTTTGAACATTGACATTCAGGTATAAGTTAAGATGAGTTCAGTTACTTATATGTGATTATATTAACCATATTGTTTTGTTATCTATAATCATTCCCTGGTGAGCTCATCTAGTTTTATGACCTCAAATATCATCTTACTGCTTACAAACCCCAAATTTATGTTTCCAGCCCAGACTTCTGCTCTGAACACCAGACTTATACAACCCATTACCACTGCCTCTTGACCTCTCCCCGTACATGCTGAATAAATCTCTCAAACATAACATGTCCCAAACTCCTGAATGTTGCCTCGCACCAGGTGCAACAGCTTCTCTTTGTTTCTTTTCTTTTCTTTTTTTGTTTTAAGATTTTATTTGTTATTTTTTAGAGAGAGGGGGAGTGAGGCAGAGAGGGAGAGAAACATCAACGTATGATTGCCTTTCACCTGCCTCCAGCTAGACCTGGTTGGAGACCTGGCTTGCAACCTGGTTATGTGCCTGGGTTAGGAATTGAACCAGCGACCTTTGGGTTCACAGGCCGGCACCTTATCCTCTGTGCCACCAGCCAGGGACTTTTTAAAAAAGATTTTATTTATTATTGTTTTTTTAGAGAGAAGGGAAGGGAGAGAGGTCGAGAGGTCGAGAGACATTATTGTGTGGTTGCCTTTCACTTGCCTCCAGCTACAGATCTGGCTGGAGATCTGATTATGTGCCCTGGCTGGGAATCAAACCAGTGACCTTTGGGTTAGTAGGCCACTGTGCCACAACCCAGGGCTTCCTCTCTGTTTCATTACTAGCATCTCCATTCTTGTTACTGTTTTTCCTCTCATGTCCCACACCGTCCTTCATGCAATTTGGTTGTCTCTCCCTTCAGAATACATCCAGATTCTTACCAATCCCACCAATTTTGACCCTGGGACATTTTCATCATCTGACCTGGATCTTGCAATAATAGTCTTTCAACTAATAATTCCACTGCCACCTCTACCCGTTCCAATTTAACTCAAGTAACTGCAGGAAAGATATTTTTAAAACTGAAGTTGGCCCTGGCTGGTGGCACAGTGGATAAGGTGCTGGCCTGCGAACCCAAAGGTTGCTGGTTCAATTCCCCAGCCAGGGCACATAATGAGGTTGCAAGCCAGGCCTCCAGCCAGGTTTGTAGCTGGAGGCAGGTGAAAGGGAACCATACATTGATGTTTCTCTCCTTCTCTGTCTCTCTCCCTTCCCTTCTGAGAATAATAAATAAAATTTTTTTTAAAAAACCCAAAAACTTAAGTTGGATTATGTAATTCCTTTCTTCATAATCATGAAGTTTCTTCCCTTCTTACTCTGGTAAAGGCACCCCACTTATCTACCCTTGACCTTGCTTACCCCTATTGCTTCCTTTCCAGCTACAGTGGCCTTCTTGCTGTCATTGAGTACAGCAAGGAAGGCTCTTCTCAAGGCTTTTGCTAATTCTGTTCCATCACCTGTAATGTTCTTTTTCCAAATTTCATTGTGGCCTGCTCTCTTTACCTCTTTCATGTCTTTGCTCAAATGTCACCTCACTTCCTCAACCACCTCTGTTCATCTTGATCTTCCAAGAAGTAGACACCAAGAAGGGGACAGGTGTGCCAGGACTTTATTAAGAGAAACACCTGTGAGATGAGTTTGGAAAGGCTGAGAGAATGTCAACCTCAAGGGAAGTAGAGAGAAAAGGATGTTGGGGTGGACATGCCCAAGACTACTCTGGCTTGTGGATAAGAGGCTTTCACAGCATTTTCCAGCAAAACTAAAGTGCTAGTTTTGATTAGGAAAGAATGGGCTATATCTATGAGTCCACAGATTCTGGGGTAAGGGTTGTGTTCATAAAGATGTCCCCATCCCATGTTTCAGAATCCCCTGACTGCTGCATAGTAGACTGCCTTGACTGAGCTTTCAGATATCCTGCAATGAGGTCTTTAGACTTCCCTCAACTGTGTCTGCCCTGCCACTATAGGAGATAAAAGCTTCTTTGTAAGTTACAGAATAGGCCCTATTGTCACACCGTTGACAGCCTTATTTTGTTATTTTCTTTCTGTATGGTGTGAATATAACTTAGCAGTAACTGATCAACTCTGATGTCTTTGTGGATACTATTTCTCTCCCAATATTTTATAAGAGCCTATATATTACAGCTGCTCTAGCCTTCCCATTCCTACCATGACATGGTAGCAGGTCACCACAGTGAAATATTCAGCAATGGGTAGTCAGTTCCTTATGTCAGAGACTAATTGTGTCCTGCCTACTAACCAGCACAGCCATCATCCTCTCCACCAGCTCCTGGGTAGTGGGTGAGTTAGGTCCAAATGCTCATTTAACTACTGGCCTGTTTCTTTGGACTGCTAGTGGTATTACTTTGGCTAGTCAAGGTCTCCAGGAGGCAGACACCAAGACGGGATTAAATGTGCATGGATTTTATTAGGTCAAACTTCTGTGATTCAAGTCTGACTCTAGTGAAGGGCACAAAGAAGGAAAGTTGGATGGAAGCATCTAGACTACCATGGCAGGAAGGTTTCATGAATCCCTTAGAGAGTCTTCCCACCAAGGCAGCTGTCTGAGGAGTCCCATATGCCCCTGGAATGGGCTTGCCTTGGTGTAACATCTGAGGCCCTTAAACTTTGTGATAGCCAGAATGTTCCCCCAAAGATGTCCACATCCTTATCCCTGAACCTGTAGGTTTTATATTATATAGGAAAAAGGGACTTGCCAATGAAATTAAGGTTAGAGACCTTAAAGTAGTAAGATTAGGCACCACTCTAACACTGTAAAAGCAAAAACTTTGGCTTAGGGCAGAACTGTGCCAGAAAGATCAGAGGCAGAGAAATTCAAAGCATGAGAAGGGCTTGCTGTGCTGTTGGAGGAATGCATATGACCTTTATGAGCTGAAGAAAATGCCTGCTAATGGCCAGAAAGGAAATGAGGACACAGTCCCACAACTGCAAGGAACTGATCCTACAGAGACCTGAGTCAGCTGGGATGCAAATTCTCCAGAGCCTACAGATAAGAGTTCAGGCCTGCCTGCACCAAAATTTCAGCCCTGTGAGACCTACTGCAGAAGAACCAGACAAGCCCACTCAAGCTTCCCATCCACAGAAACCATGAGATAGTGTGTTGGTTATCACTGCAAGGTTTGGGGTAACTTGGTATGGAAACAATAGAAAACAAACATACACTCCCTGCCTGTGGAGGTCTATGAGGCACCTTCTCCAGGTTTCCACACCACCCTGTTTAAAGGCTTAGCCCAACCCTTTCCTCCATCACCCTTGCCCCTGCCTTAATACTCTCTGTAGCACTTACCACTTTCTGATAGTCTATATAATTTGTGCATTGGTTTGGTTTATTGCCTCTTTCCTTCCACAAGGACAAGCATATTCATCTATTTATCCATGTGCTCACTGCTGGGCCCTAACATTGCCTGGAGTATATTAAAATGTTTTACATAATTGAGTGAGTGAACAACTATTAATATTGTCCATTTTCATTTGGTTTGGAGTGAGGCAGTAGTGATTGAATGCATGGGGCTCGGGGCAAGAAGTCCAGTAGAAGAAGTATTGATCTGCAATCTTCCTGTCCAGGATTTATGTGGTCACATCATCTGAGGAGCAGCATGTCCTAGGCACATGCTCACAGGTTGATTAGTAATTTACTGAGTCCTAGAAGGATATGGCTGGACCCTTTCTCCCTCCTTAAACTTTTAGTTATATCC
Source organism: Noctilio leporinus (assembly GCA_004026585.1). Taxonomy (NCBI): domain Eukaryota; kingdom Metazoa; phylum Chordata; class Mammalia; order Chiroptera; family Noctilionidae; genus Noctilio; species Noctilio leporinus. The sequence goes on from PVIW01010453.1 coordinate 32,500, forward strand.
TAGAGTTGCCCAGGTAGTTCAGGAAAGCTGGTAAACTCTTACTTTGACATTTTATAGTTTACAAATCACATGAACACCTGTGAGGCCGTTCATCTGAGATCCAGGTGATACAATTTTCAATTCAGAGTTAAGCCAAGGCTCAGAAAGACAGTCATTTGCTGGTAGTATACCAATAATTAGAAGCAGAGCCTGCACTCAGACCCATGGCTTTCAACTTCAAATTTCATGTTGCTTACAGCATGACATGCGGTCCGTGGCTTGTGACTGGTTTAAAAATGATGAATGAAATAGAAGGCATGAGAAAAAGGAGGAAGTGATTTAAGAGAGATGATTGTGGGTAGAGTGAGAAGGCTTGGAGAGGAGAAAAAAATTAGGGTGTGATAAATGTAGGAAGAGTAGCAAAAAGCTTTACTTTTGAACATGACTAAAACCAGATCTCTTGCATAAAATATTTACATAATCACCGGTGATGATTCACCCACATATTTCATTAACCTGGAGGTGACCCTGGGAAAATTCTAATTAAAACCATGATTGAAGTTGCTCTTTTCTCAGTGTTATGAGTACAACATAAGGGGAGAATTGTAAACATTGCTGAAGTCAAAACATCTTAACTTACCTGTCCTCAAGTCCATGGTGGCTTTTGCCTGACTGGAGAAGAGCACTAGGTATGGGTGACCAGGCTTTCCTCATATTCCATGCTAACTGCCATCCAGTTTTCCCTCTAAAATGGAGCTGCCATAATTATTCCTACAACAGGATGGTTTAAAATATGGAGGTGCAAGGGTGATTGTAAAAGTAATAATTGGTCATTTTAGAAAAGTTGAAAAATGGGAAAAATCTAAAGAGTAGGAAAAAATTTTGCCCGAAGTGCCACCCTCCAGATTCACTGCCTATTAACACTGTAGTATTCTCAGTCCAATTCATTTCTGTGGGGTTTTGCACATTATAAGTAAAATGTTAGCAATAAATTGGAGTACTTTAAATTCTTTCTCCCCAGATCCATATTCCTCACTCCCTCCATAGCCAAACACTTTAAAAGATGTGACATATCCTTAAAATCAATATTTTAGATTTTTGTCATGTATGCATCTGCATTATATTATTTTTGTTATTAATTTAAAAATTGTTTTATTTTTAAATTTTAATGTTATTGTTGTATTACATTCATCCCCTTTTTACTACCCTCTGTCCCCTTCCCCACCCACCCACTCCCCAACAAAGTCAATCCTACTTGTTGTCCATGTCCATGGTTCTTTCATGCTAGTTCCTTGACTAAACTGCTCCCCTTCTTTGCCTCCTCCTTCTCCCTCCCCCTCCCCTCTGAAGATCTATTCATTGCACTCATTTGCATTCATGTATCTGGTTGTTTTGCTTGTTTGTTTGTTTTGTTCATTATTGTCCTGTAATGGGTGAGCTCATATGGTATTTGTCTTTCACTGACTGGCTTATCTCACTAAGCATAATACTTTCCAGCTCCATACATGTTGTTGCAAAGGGTAGGAATTCCTTCTTTCTTTCTGCTGTGTAGTATTCCATTGTGTAAATGTACCAAAGTTTTTTGATCCAATCATCCACTGATGGGCACCTAGGCTGTTTCTAGCACTTGGCTATTGTAAGAGCACTGCTATGAACATAGATTATTATGAATTGGTGTTTCAGGATTCTTTGGGTATAGTCCTAGTAGTGGAATTGCTGGATCAAAAGGCAGTTCCATTTTTAGTTTTTTAAGGAAACTCCATGCTGTTTTCCATAGTGGCTGCACCAGCTTGCATTCCCACCAACAGTGCACCAGGGTTCCCTTTCCCCACATCCTCACCAACACCTGTTGTTTGTTGATTTGTTGATGATTGCCATTCTGACAGGTATGAGGTGGTATCTTATTGTGGTTTTAATTTCCATCTCTCTGATGGCTAGTGATGTTGAACATTCTTTCATGTACCTTTGGGCCTTCTGTATGTCTTCCTCGGAGAGTTGTCTGTTCAGTTCCTTTGCCTATTTTTTAATTGGGCTATCTGTCTCCCTGGTGTTGAGTCGCATAAATTCTTCATATGTTTGGGATATCAAGCTCTTTTCTGAGTTATCATTGGCAAATGTATTTCCCCATACAGTTGGTTCCCTTGTAATTTTGCTGACGTTTTCTTTAGCTGAACAGAAACTTTTCAATTTGATATAGTCCCATTTGTTTATTTGTTATTTTATTTCCTTTGTCCTTGGTGAAGTATCAGTAAACATATTTCTGCATAGGATATCTAAAATTTTACTGCCTATATTTTTCTCCAGGACCTTTAAGGTGGCATTGCTTATGTTTAAGTCCTTTATCCATTGAGTTTGTTCTGGCGTATGGTGTGAATTGTGGTCTAGTTTTATTTTTTTGCATGTCCCTGTCCAGTTCTCTCAACACCACTTGTTGAAGAGATTGTTTTTACTCCATTTTATATTCCTTCCCCCTTTGTCAAATATTAATTGACCATAGAGTCCTGGGTTTATTTCTGGGTTCTCTATTGTGTTCCATTTATCTATATACATCTATTCTTATGCCAGTACCAGATAATTTTGATAACAGTAGCCTTGTAATATAGTTTGATGTCCAGTATTGTGCTTCTTCCTACCTTGTTCTTCTTTCTCAAGATTGCTATGGCTATTCATGGGCGTTTTTGGCTCCATATACATTTTTAAAGTATTTTTTCTATTTCTGTGAAGTCTGTCATTGGTATTTTAATTGGGATTGCATTGTCTCTATAGATTGCTTTGGGTAGTATGGACATTTTAATCATGTTAATTCTTCCCATCCACGAACATGATATATGCTTCCATATATTTGTATCTTCCTTCATTTCTTTCTTCAATGTTCTGTAGTTTTCTGAGAACAAGTCTTCTACCTCCTTAGTTAAGTTTATTCCTAAGTACTTTATTTTTCTTGTTGCTATGGTAAATAGGATTTATTTTCCAGCTTGTGTCTCTGATGTTTCATTATTGATACACTGTTATTAATTATTTGTGTAAATGCTACCATACTGCTTTAAAGCTCTGTTCAACTAAGTTTTCTCACTCAACCTAGTTTTAATATATCATTATTGTCAAAAGTGGATGTGTTGCTCATGAATTTATTTTCTAATATTTTATTAATTATTTTTATAGGGAAGAGCAGGGAAGGAAGAAGAAAGGGAGAGAAGCATCAATGTATGATTGCCTTTCACCTGCCTCCAGCTACAGAACTGGCTGGAGACCTGGCTCGCAACCTGGTTATGTGCCCTGGATGGGAATCAAACCAGCAACCTTTGGGTTCTGGTTCACAGGCCGGCACCTACTCAATGAGACACCAGGCAGGGCTGCTCATGAATTTGAAATGCTAGATAATATTTCAATCATGACTAGACTACAATTTCATTTCCTCTGAATAACATTTAGTTCTTTTCATTTTTTCTCTTATACTAAAAAATACTACAATCAATACTCTTAAAATATGACTTCCTGGAGCACATTTGCAAAACTTTATCTGGACAATATTTTTAGAGGAAAAGTTGCCAGATTATAGGTGTGCCTAATTTTAGCTTTATATTGCCAAATTATTTGCCCTGTAATGGTGGTACCAATTTACCAGCAGTGTATGAGAGGCCTTTTCTTCACATACCCATCAATAATTTAGTTCACACACACCTACACACACATATGTAAGATTGAAATATTAATTTTATATTATTATGTTTCAACTATATTCTTTCAATCTGGGATTTGCCACTTAAACTGGATTAGCATACATGTCTTAAAGTGGACCATAGGCAAATTGATCAATCTTTTCCTCTAAGAATTGTTATCTCTTATGTCTTATCCTAAAAAGCCCCCTCTTGACAGTCACTGTGCTGAGTATTCAGTATTTGACCTTCCTACCCCCACTCCACACTTCTCCACTCTGTGTTCTCAAAAGCCACCTCCATAAACTGTCAGCTGGGCTCCTTTGGCCTCAACCATCCAGTTGTGTTTGGCCAGTGGAAGGTATCATCTGTAAGAGATCATGAGGTAGGAAGTGGGAAAGTCTTGGAATCCTTGATATTCCTGACTTATTCCCTCCCTGCTCTGTGAAGGTTCAGCAATGGCTGCATTTCTCTAGCTAAGGTCAATTCAGCTCTCCTGAGTGCCCTTTTTCTGCAGCTCCAGGTCTCTGTCACCCTTCCCCTTCTTCTTTCAGCATAGGGGCTGTAACTGTTACCACTGTTTGCTGTTGCTGACCCCAGAATGCTTTGTCACCCCATGTTGGTTTTCCTTTATTATCCCTACAACTTTGTAAATAGACTAGTCATTAACTCCCTTCAGTTGCCACTTTTTAAAATAGATTTTATTTATTATTTTTTAAAGAGAGGGGAAGGGAGAGAGGCAGAGAGGGAAAAAAACATCAATGTATGGTTGCCTTTCCCCTGCAGTTGCCACTTTTGAGTGACCACCTGTTTCCTGCACAGATTGCTATCAATAAATATATAGTCATCAATATATTTTCTTACATATTCTTCTAACAATTTTCAGTGTTTCTTTAAAATGTGTTTGTATATAGGGTATAAGTTCAGAAGCTAATTTTACCTTTTTCCATGTGGAAAGCTGTGCATCTAACACTATTTATTGAATAGTCTAGTCTTTGCCCACTGACTTAGAATGCCACCTCTGCCACAGAGTAGGGCAGCACAATGGATCTATTTTAAGTTATTCATTTCCAGAGAGGCAAGACACTTAAACTCCCTATGCAGATAGTAGTAGTGTATGCTTCATATTGTGCTTATTGTTAGGATTAAATGAGTTAATAGTTACCTGTTACTTTGATAAATACAGGCTTATAGTAAACACTTCAGTTATTGTTTTCATTAATATTTGCAGATACTTGCATAAATCCTGCATTGTTTTAATGACTCTAGCATTATAACATGTTGACAGCTGCTAGGCCAAATATTTCTCTTTTATTTTTTTAAATTAAATATTTCTTAAATATTTTAAGCATTTAAAAAAATTATATTTTGCCATATTCACCATATACCAGAGTAAACCCAAGATGGATAAAAGAGTTAAACATAAGTGTGCCACCATAAAAGCCCTAGAGGAAAACATAGGCAAAAAAATTGCAGATGTCCCATGCAGCAAAATTTTCACAGAAATATCTCCAAAGGCAAGGGAAATAAAGGAACAAATAAATAAATGGAACTACATCAAACTGAAAAGTTTCTGCTCAGCCAAAGAAAACATCAACAAAATAAAAAGGGAACAAACCATATGGGAAAACATCTTTGCCGATGATACCTCAGTCAAGGGTTTGATCTCCAAAATATATAAAGAACTAATATGACTCAACAGCAGGGAGACAAACAACTCAATTTAAAAAATGGGCAAAATTGGCCCTGGCTGGTGGCTCAGCGGATAGGTGCTGGCCTGTGAACCCAAAGGTCACTGGGTTGATTCCCAGCCAGGGCACATAACCAGGTTGCAAGCCAGGTCTCCAGCCAGGTCTATAGCTGGAGGCAGATGAAAGGCAACCATACATTGATACTTCTCTTTCTCTCTGCCCCTCTCCCTTCCACTCTCTCTGAAAATAATAAATGAAACCTTAAAAAAATGGGCAAAAGACCTGAACAGACACTTCTCCAAGGAAGACATACAAAGGGCCTAAAGAATACTCAACATCACTAGCCATCAGAGAGATGCAAATTAAAACTACAATAAGATACCACCTCACACCCATCAGAATGGCCATCATCAACAAATCAACAAACAGCAAGGTGCTGGCGAGGATATGGAGAAAAGGAAATCCTGGTGCATTGCTGTTGGGAATGCAGACTGGTGAAGCACTATGGAAGAGAGTATGGAATTTCATCAAAAAACTAAGAATAGAACTGCCTTATGACCCAGTGATTCCACTGCTAGGATTATACCAAAAGAATTCTGAAATAACAATTCAGAACCTATGCACCCCTATGTTCATAAGCAGTGCTATTTACAATAGCCAAGTGCTGGAAACAACTTAAGTGCCCTTCAGTGGATGAATGGATCAAAACAACTTTGGTACATTTACACAATGGAGTTCCATGCAGCAGAAAGAAAGAATTCCTACCGTTTGTGATATCATGGTGGAACTAGAGAGTATCATGCTTAGTGAGATAAGCCAGGCAGCAAAAATTAAATACCACATGTTCTCACTTAATACAGGAGACTAATGAACAAACAAACAACCAAGCAAACAAAACAGAACCAGAGACATGAATACAAGGAACATACTTTCAGTGTGCAGAGGGGAGGGGTTGGGGTAGAAGGAGGCAAAGAAGGGGAACAGTTTAGTCAAGGAAGTAGCATGGATGACCCATGGACACAGACAACATGTGGGATTGACTGGGGCTGGGGGATAAGGAGAGTGGGGAAGGGGAGAGCAGAGGGAAAAAAATAAGGTGAATGTAATATAACAACAATAAAAAATAAAATATTATATTTTCCCATATCCTTAGAACTTGTGGGTAAAAATAATTTTTAATGATTGCATAATATTCCATATATATATATATATATATATATATACACACATGTATATATATATATATATTAATTTACCTCTCCATTTTTCTGATTTTGGACATTATAATGATCAGACATGTTATTATAAACATTTTATATAAAATGTTGTACATATTTCATCTTATTACTTAGGGCAGAGCTCTTAAAGTAGAATAACTGAGTTGAAGTGGGTGGAACTCAGGGAGCCAAGGTTTTGAAGACCAGATATTTATTACACTTTCAAAACAATAAAATGCTAATAGAAATATGTCAGTCTAGTAGTGTCTGTAGTGTTATGAGATATGACCCATGGATCCCATAGTTGGAGGCAATGATATTTGAAATCTATGATATGTCAGTAAACCAGATAACTCTACAAGTCCTAAGATTGATTGTGCACGCTAAGGCGCTGCATGGAATAAAGGAAAATTCATACGTAGCATGAAATTTAATTCTAATTAGAAAAATTGCTGAGGCCCTTTTCAGGATAGAAGAGCTCTTTTCAGGGTAGACAACTTGTCCCTAAGTGGCTAAGTAGTTTCCTCGAAGATGGTAATGTATTAGAAGCTTAAAGTCAGTTTTTGTGACTCATGGGTTGGATATTCAGCAGCAAATAGTAGGTAGATATATCAACCTTAGTAAGAGAGTGCACCCATGGTGGTGAATCCATGTACTTCCTCCTCTCTACCATGACTACTCCATTGGTAAACCCTTGCGTGGCACTGAGTTAGCCAGCTACAGAGATTAACTCATTTACTGTACTCATTCTTCAGTCCAGCTGTTGGCTAGTGTCTCTTCTGCCTTGGATGCTCCCCAGTGGATGTTAACATGTGATACCAAGACCCATAAACTTTGTCTACTGCCAGTATTCTATCGACATGCCTCTTCATATATCTCCTTGTGCCCAATCTTTCCATCTTACTCCTCTGGCACCCTAACTAACCAGCCAAGCCATTCACCCCCACCAGCAAGTACAACTAAATTCTTGCCACAGGCACTTTTATTTCAACACAAAGTGGATGACCAAATGGTCATTAGGAAGATTTTCACTCACCATTACCTTACAGAAGCATCCCTAAATGGAAGTATATTGCAATAGCAATCCATTTTCCATTTGCACCAACATACTATGCCATGCATCTAGCTCATTTTTTTTTTTTTCCTTTCCCATCAGGTGGTATATGGCCCCCATTAGGTCACAGACATGGGCTAAGGGAGAAGCCCTGGTACAAAATGATGGGTCTTGGGAGTCCTTGAGCCTGAACTCAGAGCCGCCACCTTTGTCATACAATGGTCTGCACCTGAGTCCTCCAGCCTTAAGTCATGGTGGATCTGAAGCACCAACCTCATAATGGCATCACAGTCACAGGTTGTCCCATGGTTCAGACACTCCATCTCTTCCAGGGTCCAGGATAATATCATGAGCAGTTTTTCAAATATTATATTATTTCTGTGGCAGATAATGTGACCTGACTCCAGAATCCAGGGGTCTGTCCTGTGACACTCTTGATTGTGGCTTCCCAGAGACTCCATATGGCATTTTAATCTCACATCTGATCCCTCCTGCAATGTAAGACCTTCCATGTTGTAGGACCCAACTGACAAACAAAAATGTGATTTCAGGTATAAATCTTCAGGTTCAGCCTGATACCTCAGGGACGACTAAAGTGTAAATAACAGCATAAAATCTGTACTATTTTGAGGAAGTAAGATATTCTTTGATATTGATATTTCAATCATTGGGCTGCTCCAGCTGGTGGGGAGAAAGGTAAGTTCCTAGGCCTTTCCACCTCTTAGCTGCCCAGGTGAAGCAACTTGAGTACCTAGTGATGGTTCTTGAAGAAAGTGGCAAAAGCAATTCAGAGCTAAGCACACTGAAGCAGGAGGATGCTAAAGAGGGTCTGGGGGTATCTGAGCAGAGCAGAAACGTAGCCCATCCCAGGAGGCCAAAGCATGGAATTGCTGAAGGCATGAGATGGAGCCCAAAGCCCCAAGTAGCACAACAAACTCTTCCAACCAAGTCCAATTTTTGATACTAATAAAAACTTATATCACACCCCAAATACTGTCCAGATAGTTCCACATTTTGTTATTGGATATATACAGATACATGTAGTATTTGTCAATTCCCCCAGTTCTTTTTTATTTAAATTTAATTCTATTGTTGTATTATATTCATCCCACTCTTCCTCAGTTCTTAATACTTTTTTTTTTAGTTTGTTCATCTTTACAAAGGAATTTCCATGTCCTAAATGCATTTCCTTTATGTGTGGCATTCATTTTATTTATCATAATTTAACAGATGGCTTTTGGTACTAGCCTTATTATTATTTAAAAATTTAGGCCCCATGCTATTGCATTTTCTAGGTTTAAGCCTAACATTTTGGGGTAAAGTTGAAATTATCAGTGGTAGTCTCACCAAAATAACTTGTGATTGTGGCTGATGTTATAAAGAATTTATAGTGTATGGCTCTGGTTTTATTATGCTGATGGGTACCTGGGTGTTATAACAGGAAACTATGTGGTGATGGTAACCATGAAGAGACAGAATATGTGAGCATAAAGTCATTATAGATGGATGAAGGCTAGTTTTATAAAAATAGGACAAACCAATTTGTTAAGTGTAATAGACTCAAGCAGACAAAAATGAATAAAATCTTGGCATAGGAAGAAATTCTCTATTTTCATATAACCTTAGAGGAGATTATGTTGTGTTGAGGATCATATACTCAGAAAGAATGTGGAAAATATTATGACATTTAAAAATACGTTTTAGTTATTGGGTCAATCTCAAATGAAAATGAAGTAATTTGTTCCATTAAATCCAGGAGATCAAAAAGCCTAATTATTCCATTGCTTCCTTGAGCATAATCTCTGTGTCTGCTGTTTTAAGAAGCCAATTCTCTGAGGATGGTATTAGTAACTCATTTCTGACCTGCCCTGGAGATAGTGCAGTTGTTGTATCACTGTGTTTCCAAACCTCCATTGATCATTTATATTTATGGTTTACCAGGAAATAATGTCACTAAGTGGTAATAGAATATGATTAGGAGAAGGTAAAGAGGATACTGAGGATTTCTTAACAACATTGTGCAACTTCACACCTCTGTGCCTTGGCATGTACAGTTTCCTTGATCCTCTTTATCTCTTTCTGCTATTGAATTTCTGCTTGTATTCAAGGCCCAGAGCAATTATCAGCTTGTAAGCCTTTTCTCTTCTTCCCAGTAAAAAATGCACTCATTCCCTCCCCTTTGCTTATACAAATATTTATAACAAATATAATTAAGTACATACCTATTAGACTCTCACTGTATTTCTCTCTAGTTCTGTGCCTGCTTCTTGACTACTCCTAAAATGGATCCTTCTCATCACTGTTTCCCCAATATGCAGAACAATGCTTGTCACACAGTAGGCACTCACTACACATCTACACCACTAGTTGTTTTTTCTGAAGGGTCCCTTCATTCTATTCATACCTTTATCAGTACCTGTCAATATGGATGACTCTGCAAATATTTGTAGAATTAAATAAAATCCATTTGCACATAAGGCAAAATATTTATTTTAATTTTAGTAACACTCTCTAAATAGCACTAATAATAGTATTGAAATGTATCAATGATTATTACTGTTGCTATGGGAAGTCCCTAATGACACTAAATTAATAATTGGCTGCACCTGTCTTCAATAAAAGCCTATAAGCTGAAACCACTATACATGTGTACTAAAACTGGACAATTAAGTAAATGGATGGTGGAAGGTGAGAGCCAGCTTTCTCACTGATGGAATGGGACATTATAGACAAACAAGGGTAAAAGACTAGAATGATTTATGTGATAATAGATTAGAATTGGAGATATCAGTGTGAAATTAGTGTTTAGCATAATTAAATACAGGTAGATCTATTATATAGTTATTTATGTGTGTATATGTAGATATGTACATATATTCTTATGCACATATGCATCTCCTTACTTTGTCAACAGAGTGGTCCTAAAAGTAACAACACCCCAATAGCAACCAGCATACCTAGTGCCCAGATCTTGATTTCTTTTTTTTTTTTTTTTTTTGCTTTTTATACCACTTTATTCCAACCTGGGCACCTTAATATAAAACTAAACACTGGTGAACTGGTTTCCTTACTAAATCTGAATTATTGTAAAATGTACAAGTTCTCCTAGCAGTTGAACACATAAACAGATTAAATCATCTCTGACACATGGTAGATTTCATATAATGAAAATACCTAAAACAATTAGTGCAATATACTGAACTGATCCAAATAAAATGACCTGTGGAAAACAAGGTTGCAAGATTATTATTAACATACTGAGATACTTATGTTACAAATTACTGGTACATTGTTTATTATGGTTCTAGCCATGTAGGAACTGAAGCCCCTTCTACTGAGAGGGAGCAAGAAAGGAAAAATTAGCTGTTTTAGTAACTGTACATTTTGTATACTTTTAAGCAATTCTTAAATATTACAGAAAAGTAATAAACATGGAGACTACAATGCAGTACCCTATTTACAGTACAGCTCAAATTTAAAATAATCAAGTTTGAATGTACATAATTGTTAGTGCACTGACCATATCATGTCCAAAGGGAACAAAAGCCCCTTCCATGCCCAAACAACTAAACCTATATAATGGCCCGCAGTGATTAAACAGAAATTACAGACACCTGGTTTGCTTTTCCTTTGTTGAACAGCTCACATGTTTGAAGGGAACACTACCCAATAGGATGCATTTATCAGTTTTCATATTTCTAAAACAGTATGGGGTTACATTGATTTTTTTTCTTACCCCATTTAAAGTTAACAGGATTGGCTACAATTTAAATGCCACCGATGTTCATTCCTCATCCCACCCTGAAGATGTGGGACTTTTTGTGGCTAATTTTCTAAAATGTGGAATGTACGCTTTAAATATGGACAGTACTAGAAATTACTGGTTGCCTAAATACCATAGCTAAGCATAAATATCTTTACAACCTTCTTCTAAAAAAGAATGTTTCTGAAAAGCTCAAATTAAGTTTGAAAATTTTTCATCAAACTGGCTGGTTAAT
>PVIW01010454.1:0-44083 GCA_004026585.1 Noctilio leporinus
TCTACCTCTCCCTCCCCCCTACCCCATTCCCCTGACCACTGAAGGCCTATTCCTTGTATTCATATACTTCGTTCTGATTTGCTTGCTGTTAGTTTTGTTCATTATTGTCCCGTAAGAGGTGAGATCATATGATATTTGTCCTTCACTAAAAGTGTATTTTCTTTATTAATGTGTGTATCTTCTGTGTGATCATCTCAGAATAAGGCCAGTGTCATGTGCAAAAATGAAAAGGAAAGCAAACCTGTACACTGAGCCATTATGTGTTATTAGTTATAAACTTATTTTGTACATAGACATCTGAAAAACAACCTCAACGTTTTCTAGCTTTTATTTTGGATCAGATTGGCAGACCAGAATCCAATGCACATTCTCTAGAGATTAAGAGACTTGAAGGCCAGACCAGTGTGGGCGCCAAACCCAGTGTCAGCCAAGACTGGAGCACTTTAGAAACTTGTGAAGCTGCATCACACAGATATAAACGCCCATAGCACATTTATAAATGCTTTGTATTAGCCAAGTAGTGCTCAGAGTGGGTAGTAATAAATAAGCCACAGCTCTAGCCTTTAGTGTATTTTTCTGCTCACATATGTTCAAATTGGTAGGTAGTTTCGTATTTAAATATAATGCCTATCTGCTTTCTATGTATTTCCACAATATTTAACCAAAAGGGAATAATTAAATGAATTTTTGGATATCAATAAGGTGGAATTTACACTGTACTAAAGTTCATGCTTTTTCCCTTTTTAAAAAATGTAGATTAGAGAGAGAGAGAGAGAGAGAAATATTGGTTTGTTGTTCCACTTATTTATGCATTCACTGATTGATTCCTGTATGTGCCCTGACTAAGGATTGAACCTACAACCTTGGCATATCAGGATGATGCTCTAAACAACTGAGTTATTAATTTTTATTGAAGGGGATGGGGATCTCCTTATGCCAAAATGTTGAGTAAAAATGTCAAGTTATAACATTATATTTTCATTATAACATCATATATGTAAAGATGAAAAGAATATTGAATATGTGTTAATCATAATATACTTATATAGCTTTATTTATGTTGTAGATTTACTTATATTTTTGATTTTCCAATTCTTCTGCCTTATCTATACAATCTCTTACAATAAGAAAAAAAGCAAAACTAGAATTTAAAAATATTTTAAATCATCACTATGCTTTAAAAATCGCCTCTGATCTTCGCTTAAGACTTACACATATGCCGTAGATAGTTGTGATCATCATTTTCAGTACTTCTAATTTTAATTCTTGATCTGAGTCAGAGTAATGTGATTTCAGTATTCTTTTTGCTAGTGAAACAGAAACACTGCCTGCAGCTTCCTGGGAGAATTTTAGCACCTTTCAAGGCCAGACAGCATGTAGCCTGTGAGAAAGTGGGAAAGTTCCTTCAGGCAAACATTCTTAAGATCCAAAATATTTGAAAATATGAATTTGAACAGCTGTGTTTTATTCTAATATTTAAAAATATATTTTTCGCTTTTTATTCATGTAGAAAGTCTGTCTTGGTCTTTTTTCTTTTTTAATTAGAATAGTTCTCATTTCTGGAACAAACTTACTGTGGAGTGAGAGGCATTTATTTATCAAACCAGATTGTTGTTTATAAAAGAGCTTCCAGCTTGGTAGCACCTTTTTGCTGTTGCTTGTTAATGGCTGTTGGTGTCAAGAAATGACACCTGTCTCCTTAGGGGTGGATAGGAGATATTTTACCGAGGTGAATACAGATTTGTTAGGAGTTATCACTGATTCTTGAACTATTCATTCAGTTTCCTCAAAGGAAAGACACCCACAGATAAAGGGACTTTTATGGCCTCGAATCTGCTTTTGAAACCTGCTGACAATCGCCTTGCAGAACTGAACCACACGCAGTGGGGTCTCCCAGCTGCAGGGGGCTCCGCACAGCCCCAAGGGTCATTTATGAAGCAGCTGCAGTCGTCTAACTGCGAATTTATCTTCTGGAATTATCTGGAGCACTTGTAAAATGTATCTGTTTAAGAACTAACATCAGCCCGTCATCCAGGGAATGGTGGCACCATGGATTTACATATTTCCCTCAGTGTGGAGCCATGGGATCTGCAGGGCCTAGGGAAAGACCTTGTAAGAAATCAGAATGCTTTTCCTTCATTTTTTTTTTTCCACACAAGTTTTCAATTTCTAGCTCTTCCTCTTCTCCTTCTAGCACCCCTATGATTTGGATGTTGGCACATTTAATGTTGTCCCAGAGGTTCCTAAGCCTCTCTTCATTTTTTTCAATTCTTGTTGCCTCATTCTGTACTGGTTGACTGTTTATTTCTTGCTTATGTTTCAAACCATTGACTTGAACTCCAGCTTCCTTCTCTTCACTCTTGGTTTTGTGTGGGTTTTCCTTCGTTTCACTTAGGCTTGCCTTCACTTCTTCCCCTCTGCATTTGCCATACTCAAGCATGTCTGTCAAGTCTGTGAGCATCTTTGACACCCGTGTTTTGACGTCTGCATCTGTTAGGTTGTCCATCTCCTTGTCACTTAGTTCTCCCACGGGAACCTTGATTTCTTCCCTTTTTTTGGGCCCCACTTCTCTGTCTCTTCAAATAAAAAAAAATTAGGATGCACTGAATTGCGGCATTAAGACAGATGCAAATAAACAGAAGCCCCCCTGGTTTTCGCATAAGGCAGTCCTTGAATTGAAATCCTGATCCTCTCAGTCAGTATTTGGCAAAACTGGAGCAAGGAATTAATGCTGTCTGGTGCCACCTACATGTTGAGGTGGTGAGACTTGATGACATGATGTAATTCCTCCAACACAATCCTTGGCTCATCATCATCGAAGATTTTAATGAATGAACAGGGACCCTGAAGCCCAGGCAGGAAAAGATGTGGCTAGTTTAAGGATAACTGAGAAGACAGCAATGCTGGAGGCTGGAAAGGAAAGCTGGAAGGAATGTCCTTTAACCTGGGCAGTTGTGAGGCCAATAGGGTCATGATTTCGAGTCATCCCTGACCTGGTACAAACCAAGCCCCTCCTTTATTGGTTTCTGCTTAATACTGAAGTGGTGACAGGGGCAAGCTTGCTGTTTTAACTGGTAGCAGAGAGGCCATTTGCTCTTGAGTGTGGCGGTGGTGTTTTTTAAACCTGTGTAGTTTTAAAAATTTAGTGCCTTGGATGAACCCCAAATAGTTTTACTATCATTATTAAACTAGAAGTGTCTAAAAGCTCTGGAGGGGAAAATAACAGTATTTGTTACCCTTACCCTGTTGTATTATAGACCAACCCAGAATGCACTGGTTTACAGCAAAATGTGACCTATCTTTCTCACCCTTCCGTTGGGTGAGACTGAAGGTATTCTGATGGCCTTGCCTGGGTCCGGTCATTCGGTAGGGGGGTCATCCAGGGATGCTCCCTGTGGGGGTGGGTTGGCCCGGCTGCTGAAGCTTCTTCACATGGAAGTGGTCTCGGGGTACAATTCCACGAGGGCAAAGGAGGAAGCTGCACAGTTTCTTGAGGCCTAGGCCCCAGACATCACATAACAGCACTTCCTCCACATGTCTAGGCAAGTCACCAGACTAGTCCAAACTCAAGGAGAGAGGAAAAGGGAAAATAAATTCTACTTATTAATAGAGTAAGTGGCAGAACTGCATGGCCAACAAACATGGGAGTCATTGTTGCAGCCATGTTAGAAAAGAAAAAAATTATTAAAGAATTGAACTCAGCATTTGGGAAGAAGTAAGGTGGATTTCTGGCCAGGAAGGTGATGGCCGGTGGCCTATAGAGGACCAATATAGGGAAAGAAGAGCACCCCCTCAAATATAGTATCTAAATGTCTGATGCAACATATGTAATTTGTTAATAAGAGGCTAAATTAAGTGCCTCAATTCTGAAGTCAGATTGTCTGGAAGAAATATGTCTGAAATAAGTAAAGAATACAGACTGGAAGGGGCAGGGTGCCCATGTCTTATGATTATTTGGGGAATAAAGAATAAGATCAAAGACAAGAGAGCTGAGGCAACAGCGGGAATTATGGGATGAAGAGAGAAGCTTTAAACTGACCAAGAGATGAAAGCTTTTATTTTGATGGCCATGGAGTTGTTTAATATCTAATAATGCAATTGTTAATACCTGAAAATAACCAGAGAAGGCTATGGGACACTCTGAGATATTTATCCAAAAGAGTAGATTTGAAAGCTACTTTATGACACAAATAATATTCTATCGTGTTTTCTTTCTACAATTCCAGCTATCTCAATCAACTTGCTCTGTGAAATATTTACTGGGTAAATAAATGCATCCGCATGCAAACAAGTATTGCAGCTGACTGAGCGGAGTGTCCCGTGCTGCTGTACCACTGTCCCAGACACCTTCCTGCAGTCACCACCAGCCTTCATTTGCATGCATGCGTTTGCTCAGGACTCTGTGTCTAGAAAACTTTACAGAGGATTTGTGTGAGGTGAGGGATGGGAGGAGAGGGAGGGTTTGAAGGGTCAGCAGGAATCTCTTCCCTGCCTAGTTCCTGGTGCTGGGTGATAGCCTGTGGGTGGAGAGGGGAAGTTCAAAGACCCCCTGCAGGAGGCTGTGTGATCCTGGGAGGTTTTCTAGTCGGTAGGCTGTCTAGGCTGATCATGGCCAGGGCCTGCTGCCATCAGCAAGCTGGGAAGAGGATAGCGCTTCCTGGCCCTGCAGGGAATCCAGCGCTGCTTCCGAGAGCTGAGGGCCAGCAGCTTCACAAGCATCCAGTAGGCAGGTGACTTGGCCCAGATCCGGGTGTTCCCACAATGAATAGTTCCCCCGACGATGGTGGGGGTCAGGCCCAGTCTCTGAGCAGGTTTTGGGCAGCAGGAATGCTCAGTGGAGTAGGAGGGGAGGGGGAAAGTGACTGAGTTGATGAAGCCCCTTTCCTGAGCTCTCAAACATAGTCGATAGAGCCAGGTAGGGTCTCAGAATCATTGTAATTTTGGCCTCACAATAAACATGACTCCATTCAGAGTAGAAAGTTGGCAAGGTCAGCTGGAGATACACATATATTTAATTTGTTCTTTGGAAGTAAGAAGCACAATATTATTTTTATATCTTTTTATTCAGACAAAGAAAATGAGCTTTAGATAACTTCAGATTAAGGTCCTGCAGCTAAAAAACTAGTCAAAGTGAGACTCAATCTTAGTCATTCATGCTCAGCATCATATATGTATCATCCAATATAAATGGCAATTTGTCTCTGGTTGGGAGAAAATGTGCATCGACCAGACATCAATAGCAAAACGTAGAGTGAACAACTGCCAAGCTCTTAGTGTATTGTGAATGATCATGTGGACTGTATTACTCATTTTGGTTTTATAGGGAAATTATGGGAGTGATTTTTCCCCCTGATTTTTACTTAGTAGTGATGGGTCAGCAAGTGTAAAATGTACCAAGTAGGGAAGCTGCACTCTTCCTCCCTGAAGTGATCCAGCCCATGTCCATTGCTTAAAGAGATTTAGTTATTTTCCACACTCACCATATTCACTACCAAAAAGGCTTTTTACTAAAGAACTCCTCTTTGGCAGTCTGTATTCTGTATGGATTGATTGTGCTGCTATTAATAACCAGCGCTATCACCTTTATGAGTCATTGAATTCTTTTTGGAACATCGCTAGTTCTGAGTGACATGAATTTCATTTTGCATCTTTTCTGCCCAGCTTCTCCCACACACATTGCAAAAGATTGTTTGAGCATGTTACCTAAAGTTTCATAGCCCTTTGGCTTCCTGGGTGTCTTTTCGCCCACTTGAGCAGATTTAGAGGCAGCAAAGGAAAGTGCTTGTGCTTCTTTTTCTTCTTTATTTTTGTGGTTTCATGGGACAGCTTTAATAAACATAGGATACACATTCCAGGTCCCGTCTCAGGTCTTGCACAGCGAATTCTAATTTTCTTACATCTGCTGTGCACACGTGGAGCCATCCATGAACAGATTTCTTAAGCATTAGGAGGTTCTGTTTTCAGCAGATAGGCTGATGCGTGGAGAAGGTGGGCTTGACCACGAGGGCGTCTGCCGTGAGGACCCGCTGGCAGCAGCAGGGTAACGTGTGTGGGGACAGGGGCAGCAGGCACAGCACACATGTGCCTCATTGCTGGGCAGTACAGTGGTCACTGGCTCCATAATGCGCAGCTGTAGCATACCAGTTTATGCTTTTAAAGTAGGCTTTTTCCTTGGCCTGAGTAACGCTCTTTTGTTTGAACACAGTTGCAAAAGAGAGTAAGCATCTCTCACACCAGCAGGTGCAAAGAAGGGCCTCAGGAGACGGGCTCAGGGGGTTAGTCCAAGAGGAGCTGCTTCTGTCCACTGCTCCCCAGGGTGCAAATCTCGTGGGGACCCTTAATGCTTAGGAGAATGAAGCAAAGACACACACCTGAATAAAGAAGGTGCAGGCATGTTCTAGGGAGAGAATGCCAACTGGGGTCTTTGTCTCAAGAGTTTATGTCTGTTTTCTAAAGACAGGAATCTTAGGAGCGGTCTTGGGAGGATTGCAAGAGAATATTCATCAGCTTTCCAGATATGTCCTCCAATATGCTGACTTATCAAAATGTTGTGGGGAGTCACTGGTCACTGCATCTGACCCTGATGCCAGCCACGACATCCCTTTGTCTGGTTTTGTTACTTTTGTGGGCCTGGAGCTGAAGCACAATGGAGGCCTAAACTCTATCCCTGAGACCAAAACTCTATCCCTGAGATAGACAGGCATGTGGCTTTGTTCCGAAGATGATTTGATGCTGATCGGAACCTCATTGTCCTGAGGGTTTAGTGTTTTAGGGGGAGGTCGTGCGAGGGGAAGGGGGCAGGTGCGTCAGGGTGCTGGGTGGGGCTGGTTTAGTAAGGCATCTGTTTCAGTTTCCCTATCCCATTCGCCAGGGACTTTTTCTAGCTTCTTACTATCCTGCCTCAGAAAAAAACAGAATTACTAGTTTTTTGTAACCTGAAGTTGGTGGAGAAATGTCTATTGACCTTGGTGATTCCGAAGATACCACGTTGATCAATAACCTGCTAATCTGACAGGAAGTTGGGTAGTCTGCCCGCTTGCCCTTGATTTCCAATAGGACTCGGGAAGCTGGACCTGCAAGATAAGTGCTGTGTGGAAATCCTCCGTTGTTTTTCTTCTGCAGCGTACAACGCGGAGGAAAAGTCCCTGAGGCTCTTTGAGGAAGATAAAATGATATTTTTGTCTTCCCAGATTTCACAGGATTTTTTTCAAAGAATGAAGAGGAGTATGTTTTTCTAAACCTGATAGCTTTTCCTCAGCTCTCTTTCCTTTGGTTCTTTATATCCAAAATAATGATGAGACTGTTATTCCCTGCCCTCCTAGCCCATATTCTACACTTATTTTAGATGTGTCTTTCGGACATCTTTTAGTAGCGAAGTGAAAGAAAAGAGTCCTGCATTCCTCTTCGATATGAGGATGAATCCTGCACATATTATAATGTAGGAAATGGCCTGAAGCTAGGTCAGGTGCTATGTAACCATGTGAAATCCCGCATAACGATGAATGTATCAACTGCCGAATTATGAAACAGCACCTTGTGATGCACCCCAGAAGTTGAAATTGTATGAAAGGTGGATTAAATGATTTTGGCCAAATTTATTTACGGTATCTTTCTCTCTGTGATTTAACTTTATCCCACAAAATGGAACAGATTCTGCCTTCTCTGAGCATGCCAAAATGTCTCAGGCGGGGAGGGGAGAACCCAAGCGAGAAAATGGAATATTCGACCCATAGTTTTTTCTTTTAATACAATATTTGAACACAGAAAAGGACTTTCTAAACACACTCTTTGTGACCTGCACTGGGACCTTTTTCCTTGACAGAATGACGTCTGGATTTTAACCCCAGCTGTCATATGACGCCTTGAAACCTCAACTGTCCAAATTATCTCTGGCCCTTAGTAAGAGGTCCTCAATAATCGTAACAAAAAACCCGATGACTTTGTACTTATTAGCAGTCCCTCTGATGTAGGTTTAATGCAGGAAGTAACACGCAGAGAGAAAATACGACGTTGGGCTGGTTTCGCTTAAGAATAGCTGCTGTGTGCCGAGCACAGACCGTGTGCCAGACCCCAGGCACATTGTGGAACCCACGGGGTCTTTTGCAGAGACGTGCAAATGCAACAACCCCTTGCTTGCGTCTGAAGTTGGAAAGTTGCACCTTGGTTAACGCAGCCAGTGAGTGGTGCGGAGCCGGGACTGGAACCGCAGTATCCCGTCTAGGCCTCTTGCTGCCTTGACCGTAATGCTCAGGTGTGTTAGATACTGGACAGCGTAAGCAAGAGCTGGGTGCTTCGTTCCCTGTCCCCCCCTGCTTTCTGCAGGGCCTCAAACACTCCCAAGGCCATCTTGCCTTGTGGGCCTTTGCATTTGCTGGTGCCTGGTTGGGACCCCCTCTTCCCCGCTTACCTGGTTAACTCTTTCTTATCCTTATGGCCTCGGGTGAGATGTCTCCACCTCTAAGAGACCAGGCCTCCCCACCCAACAAAGTACTTTCCTCCCCCAACTCCCTGGCGCTCACGTTTTATTAGCATTCACTTTCACAGCCCCTGCCCAGCATTTCTCCCTTGTCATAGTCATGTTACAAATGTGATGTCTTTATTTGTCTGCCTGTTTATTATCTGTCTCCCCTCCACCATCCTCTGCTACCGGCGCTTTCTACTTAAATATTGGCTGCAGAGTGCAGAGAGGAAGTGGCTTAGTTTCATGGACTCAATAAATTGTGTTGGATGAATCAAGGCAGAGGTTCAGTACAATATCATTGGGTTTAGCAAAATTGCAGTTATTGTTTGTGTGCTTGTCTTTTTGGTAGGGGTAGCTTACAAAACTAAGGTGTGTTTACTTTTCGGTTTGTCAACACCAGAAACATCCAGACCTGTAAGAATTTTTATGAGTTTATTTGAGCCAAACTGACAACATTTGTGGGAAAGCAAAAATCTCAACAGATTGAGACAGTGCTGTGGACAAAACGGCAGCTTTGCAGCTTATTTTACAAATTGCAACCAAATCAAGAAGACTTAGTGGGTTACACAAAATCCAGTGGTGTTAGGTTAGGGAGGCGGGAGAAAGGAGAGGGGGAGAAACCTCTGGATCTGGATAAAAAGTACAATGATAGACACATACTTCTTGTACCCAGGCGGGTACAGAATAGGGTACAGAATAGGTTACAGTCAACAATTAACATGGTAACAGTGACAAGGGGGGCTTTGTGGTCTCAGCTCTGGGGAGGTGCTCATGCTGCCAGCATTGTGAAAGAGGAGTTTGGGCATTCCAAAGGTGCGTTATAGTAGATGCAAAAATACAATGCACAGGCTCAGTTAAGGTAACAATGGACTTTTGGCAAGGGAAATTCTAGCCTAGGATGGGACTGCCCACCGTGACCTGCTTTTCGTTACGAAGTTTTCATTTCAGCCCATCCTAGGTGGTTCCTGCAGGTCTGAGTTGGTAAGGCTGCCACACAGGGTCAGTAGGGGGCCCCTTTCCACCCACGAGTTTTCGAAATCCACAGTCCCAGATTCTCTGGGAACTTAGCAAAAACATGTTTTCTCTCCGAGAGTTAAAGTTGCACATAAAAACTTAATGGATCCCAGTCAAGATGGGTAAATCACTTTAAGGAGGTTACAGACAAGTGAGATGCAATTGTAAGCTGATTGATGTTGCCATATTTCTAAGAGACAGCACGTGCACAGAGGAAGGCCCGTGTGAGGAGGCAGGGAAGGGCCAGCCATCCCCAGGCCAAGGACAGAGGCCGTAGGAGAAACCAAACCTGCTCGCACCTTGATGTGGGACGTCTAGCCTTCAGAACTGCAAAAGCATAAATATCTGCTGTTTCAGGTCTCCAGTTTATGATATTTTATTAGGTAACATTGGCAAAAGAAGGTGGTACTTTTTCTGCGATATCTTCCTTGACCATTCTGTTGTCTAAGACTGGATTAGGTACCCCATGGCGGGCCCTCAGTCACCAAGGGATGCTTAAGGTGCTGTGTTACAGTTTCCCTTGTTCTTCTTCTCTCTATTCCCAACAGCGATGTCCCGGTGAAAGACCAACTAATGGCTGGCCAGCCTCCCACATGCATAAACACGAGTGCGTGTATAGCATATATTATATATGCACAGGTATGCATGCATAGATAAAAATGCATGCATTTATTATAAATCCGACAGATGCCAAGGTGGCAGTCTTACAACTAATAAACTATGCAAGCTTCTATTATATTCCATACAGTAAGGTTCTCAAATAAAGCATGTTATGTTTGAATTGTTCCTTATATTTAAAGAGCCTGGATTTGGATTTGCTATTTCTGTTACAGCAGGTGTGGAGGGAGGAGGTGATGTTCTGCAGTGCCAGCCCTTGAGGGTGAGCCAAGCTGTAAGTGCTGCTGCTTTTGGTTTAAAACCATGGAATTGGAGTCCAGAGTCAGAGAGGAAAGAAGGCATGTTAGAGGGTTAGGGGAATGGGCCCTAAAGGTGACTTTTGTGCCTTTTTCTTCCCTTCGGTGACATGATTTATGCATTCCTTTGAAAGCTTTGGTATTTCTGCTTTAAGTTATCTATAATTATCGTTTTCATTGCCAACAGATTTTTCTCATATTCTTTTGATGCATTATTCTCATTTGGTATTCCTTATGCAAATAAGAAAGAGAAAGGCATATCAGGTGAAATAATTGGTCGTAAGGTAGAAGCCGTACCCAAGATCTTACCAGATAGTCTGCACAATGTCAAGGTAAAAGAAAAAATTTTATTAAAAATCCCTTCATTTCAAATGTAAGGGCAGCTTATCTTTGAGCTTTAGTAGGTGGTATTTCCAAAGGCTAAACACTTTTATTTCTGCCCTTTACGATTCTGGATCATTCTTCCGCTTGAATGTAGTTCTAATATGTCAGGGATTTTAACCTGCATTGTTCACTGCCAAATCCTAGCACCAAGTAAATGCCTGGTTTGTATTAGAATCTCCCTAAGTAATTTGTGAAATAAACACATTTTCTCACCTGAAAACTGAGTGGAAGTGTTGCTGCTTCATGTGGACCATTAGGAAGTCATAACTGATGGCCAGGCTAAGTAAGAAGCATTTGAACTCTTACTCTACAACCTTGTGCATTTGTAGCAGCAATGACAGGGCACAGGCAGAGGTTCAATTTCTTAACCATAATCTGGGCCCACACGATAGGCCATTTTGCATACAGCAGCTTGAATTATTGGAGCTGCTAGGTAGGCGACACACGTAATAGTAACCATGGGATTATGGGTGTTAACGGTAGAGTGTAGCTGTCATCAGGCTTCGTTTTTGTGGCACAACATCCAATACATCACATTTGTACTAGCCCTGTTTTCATGCCTCTTTTCCTGGAAGACCTGCATTGAAGTCAACATGAGTTTGAGGCGGATGACAGTTGCTAATACTAACATTTATTAAGTGTTTTCAGTATGCCATCTTTGTCCTAAGCACTTTATACTCATTTTATATGTTTAATATTGACATAGGCTCTATAATTACTTTTGTGATCATTCCCCCCTTTTGATGAGGCAATAGGGAACCATAGGCCTTCATATTATTATATGTTTATGTTTTTTATATTTGTTTACTGTAGAACTTTTAAATTCATAACATAGCAGCAATAGAGATGTGTTAGAAAGGAAGTGAGGTACTGTGGGAGAAGTGCACGGTTGGTAAAAAGCCTTGATTCAGTTCACCTAGGCCACCTCTCCACCCACTCTATTACGTTAGAGTAGGTTTTCAAATCAAATAAAGCAATTTTTAAAAAATTGCTCTAATTCTTCTTTTGATTTTCCCCTTGACTGAACCCACCTATTGTTCCTGTCAAATGGAAATTTTTCTTATTTTCTCTTCTTTTCTTTCTATATTTTCCCCTTTTGTTTGGCCTCTCATGATTCAGCTCTTCTATGAGTCAAATGGGATTTGGGGCTGAACTTGAGAGCCAAGATAAGAGGCTAACACTTCCTGGAGGAAACCATATTTCACAGTAAATTTCTCTTCTTTGGATCTTTACTAGAGTTGAAAATTTTCTCAGCCAAATTAGCGATTAACAAGGCTTTTGTGGGATAGCTTGAATTTCTCAGATATAGCTGAATGCCACCGAGCGAAACTGGATTCTGGTTGCTGCTAAATCTATGTTTCCATTTATTTATTCATTCATGCATTTCATTCATCCAGCTACATCACGCTTATTGAGTCCTGTGGCCTGGAGCCAGTGCCGTGAGGGATTACAGTGAGTGTCACTTGCCGTATGTCCAGGGAGCTACTCCACCAAAGGCAGGAGACCACTGTGTAAAGTAGCAAACGAACCCCTTCCCAGCGTGGTGTCGTGAGCGCCATGTCAGCAGCATGTACAGGGCATGATAAGGAAAGGGTTCAGCTTACCCACTTCCAACCCAAAGAGCCAGGAAGCCCTTCTGGAGGAAGTGCTATCGTAGTTGAGTCCTGACCATTTTGAAAGTGCCCTGCTGCCACATCGGTGATTCTCTGTCCCAGCGACTGTGCCCCAGGAGCTGACATAGTACCTCAGGGCTACTCTCAGGGCAAGGCTGAGAGCTAGTTTGGGGAGCGCATCTAACATCAGGGGTCCTACTCACAGCGTGTCCGCAGAGGGAGGAAATTGCTGCCGAGGATTCTGAAGGCAGAAGGGCCCAGCCAGGCTGTGGCAGCGCGGGCAAGCTTGGGCTAGACTCAGGAAGCCTTTTCTGAATCCCCACCCCCTCGAGGGCTCTCATGGAGGTGGCTTTTACTACTTTTCCTTGGATATACAGCTGATTGTTCTTCAGGTTCCCACCTGTGCACTTGGCCCGCTGTCCCATGGGCCGGCTGTCTCCCCAGCTGCAGTCAGGAGCACATCAGTGCACTGGTCCCACTGTCATGGGCAGGGCGGTACAACACAGAGAGCAGTGAAAGGGGCCTGAGCCAGCCGAAAGGGAATGACTTCCTTTGGCTTTGTTGTTAGCTGTCATTTCTGTGATAAGGAGCTCGGTCCTGGGATTGGTGTTTCTCTTTCCCTTCCTCCTGCTGCGGGTGGAGAGAGTTGTGGGGGTGCAACCCACCCAAACCGACCGGCCCCCCCGCCACTGTTATTTTTTCCAGTAAATACCGTTAGTGTTTTTTCTCGTATGGTTTAATTAATGACATTTTCTTTTCTGTAGCTTTATTATTCTTTAAAATATTCTATTTTCAGAGAGAGGAGAAGGGAGACAGAAACAGAGGGAGAGAAACACTCATGTGAGAGAGAAACATGGATCAATCAGTCAGTTTCCTCTTGCCTGCCCATAACCCAGGCATGTGCTGGCCTGGGAATTGAACTGCTGACCTTTCAGTTCGCAGGCCAGATCTCAATCTACTGAGCCACACCAGTTGGGGCTCTAGTGTAATTATTATAAGAAGACAGTATATAATACATACAACATACAGAGTATGTTCATTGACCATTTATGTTATCAGTAAGGCTTCCGGTCAACTGTAGGCTAATAGTAGTTAAGTTTTTGGAAAGTCAAGTTATAGGTGGATTTTTGACTATATTGGGTGTCAGTGCTCTCAACTCTAACGTTATTCAAGAGTCAAATGTACATTTAAGCACATATATTACATATAATATGTAATCATAGAAGTAATATACCATATAATATATAATGCATACTCTGTAATATATTAGCATATATCACATGATGTATATCATGTAAATATGTGTGTATATGTGTTTGTGTATATACGTATGGATAGTGTGTGTTGTGTGTATATATATGTGTGTGTGTATATACATACATATACACATGTATACATAATATGCATTTATTGAGTACCTGTTCAATGGTTGCCAGCCATTCATTGAATATTTGCTAAGTGCAAGCCATGGGACTCACACACATGGGAGGTAAGCATTATTTTCTCACATGCTACAAGAGCAAAAAGAGAGGTATAGGTACAGGCAGTGTAAGAATCTAGCCTTAGGGCAAAAAGTTAATAAGATGAGGAGTTGGAACGCTCTCCCCCAGATTTTTAAAAATTCTTACTTTAAAAAATCTCAAATCATGACATACATGCTTATTCCTCCGTACAAACAGAGGAGGAGAGACGTTCCTTTTCTGTAAATGATAATCACATGCAGATTTCTCGTTGACTTGTGCTTTTGCTGGACTTTAGTGTTGTGGTTGTGAGATATGATGCTGTACTTTGCCATCTTTCCCACTTCCCACCAACTCTGTAATATGGCTCAGAGACGGCATACCCATTGCTACAGTGACATCCATGTCACTTCTCACATATTGCTGGAGAAACTTGAGAGCAGGTAGGGCAGAGCTTGTCTGTTAGGTCATCTGGCTCTCAGGCCACCCTGGGGGTCCCCCTATGCCAACGCCCAGAACCACTCTGGAGGCAGTGCCCTTCCCTTACTGCTCCAGCTGCGGAGCAGAACTCCGTCCTTCCATGTGCCAGTGACACAGTGCTTTCTAGATCTGAATGAATTCAACAGCAGGGCAGTATGACAGGCAATCTTCAAAGACAGAAAGGGCTTTGGAAAGAGAACATAAAACTAATGGGACCTACTGCTGACAACCCAAGGAAACTAAATCTTTAGTGTTGACTGTGTGAAGGCGTGATAAACAAAGAAGAATATAGAAAATGGCTTAATATTCTCATATTTATTTCAACCGCCTTGTATAAACCAGAAAAGCAATTCATTCCTGTACTTAATTAGTTAATACTTACTGCATGCTTTCTACATATCAGGCACTATTAAGCTTGCTGTATTTATCAACATAGCCTTTAAAAATATTACTTGGCTAAACTATAGGTCTATGTTTTCTTTAGCTAACTCGTGTTTTCTTTCCTTTTAGAATAATGTGATCTGAATTACTTCTTTGCCATACCCATTGCCAAAACCATCAAATTTTGTTATGGTTTTGTATGATACATTTTATTTTGTATCATTTATGGCTGTTAATAAAACCTACTTTTCCACAAGCTTATGTTTTCAATCTCTAGAAAGTGTAAAACAATTCTCATTTGATTTTTTTTTAATTGTGAGGAATTAATTATGCTACTTATGTAAAAATTTATAAAGACCAAGCACATGTGATAAGAATGGAGAGGTTATTAAGTAAAACTCACAGCAAAAGTTCTGAGGCATTTTATGGTTATATATACTTATTTTGACTAAACATAAATGTTAGTCAGCAGACGTGAATGATGGTTAGCTAGCTTCTTTTACATACCTAAATCAAACCTTACTCAGCTTACCCAGGTTGCAGGGGAGAGAAATCAAGGTGTGGGGTCAAGATGAAAAGTCAGAGAGCAGAAATAAAGGTGAAAAAAAAAAAAAAAATCAGGCAGATGGATAGGCACTGAGTGGATTTGAAGCTTTTCTGAATGCGCAATAGGTTTCATCTGGGGATGCCTTGGTTCCCTCATGGTCCTCTTCCTACCCCCAGCCCCACTGCACACTCTTCCATGTCTAGAGGTCAGCAGGGGTCAGCAAAGGACAGAAGAAGGAATCCAGGACTCTTTGGGTAGGTGGGGCTGGGCTAGTGAACAGAATCAATTTCAGTGGGAGCCAGGCAGAAAACAGGAGGGTAATTCAAAAGTGCCGCTTTAGAAAAAGAGAGAAGATCTGATGAGGAACTTGGCATTGCTATAGGCTATGTTTTTCTTCAGGGGTTGGGGTATGTAACAAGATGTCAGAAGGAGAAATGAGGCCTGGAATGAAAGGAGAAGGAAAAATAACTCACGAACAGTTAAGTGTGCATGTTATGTCTGTGTAGGCGGTAGGTGGTATAATCTACAATTCTTTTATCTGAGGTCTGTAAAAGCTTTTATATTAGGCAGAAATAGTGGAGTGACATAATGTTTAAAAACTGCGAACATGTTTCTTCTTCTTCTTGTAAATAAGGTTCAAAATGGCTTAATCATAGACCATCTTCTGGGTGTTAGGTTTCCTACCAAGTACGGAATCAATGCAGGTCCTGCCTTCCAGGAGCGTACAGTCAACTGTAGGGTATTGAGTGTTTCCCCCAGTCACGTTAGCTCAAAGTTACATTTTAACTAACTTTCAGCTTGCATTTTATCCCCGCCCCCATTATGACACATTAATAAACAGTGAAGTGGAAAATATTTGTAGTAAAATATTACTTAATTTCCACAACGCATTGAAAATTTTCAGTGGATAAAGAAGCAAGTATAATGAGAGCTCTAACTTAATTTTCAAATGAGTATTCAGGGATTTAAAAAAAAGAATGAGAAGAAATATGGGGCCCCTGGGACCTGGTTATTTAACAAGGGAACACATTAAAGTCGGTGAATATCAGTTCATTATTTGATATGAAAGAAATACATAAGGAAGCAGTTTGGTTTCTTTCTGTTCTTTTGTAGACACTGAAAAACAATGTGGCTTCTTGAGTGCATATTGCAGTTCCCTCTGGGAGAGGCAAGCTGATTTTTTCCTGAGTTTTATTTATTCCCTACTTTCTTCTACTTTTGGGGGTAGATGGGAGGTTGTTATTAATTCTTATACCTAGTTTCTCACGCAAAATAATACATCATTTTTTGGAGGGGGAGGAAAAAAATTATGTTGAATTTTGTTTTCCTGCTTTTGTATTTCCCACATAGAGAAAATTTATGTATGAAAGGTGGCATTTGTTAAATGTATATAAATAAAATATGTGTATATATTTTTAGTGGATTGGATCACTGTATTTATTTATCAGTGATGAAATGAAACAAGTTTTCATTTTTTATGTCAACCTACGTTTTACAGGAAAGCTTTTCAGGAAAGAAAGCACGTATTCCATGAACTACAGAATGCTCGAACGTGAATCTGGAAGTTGGTGCTGACTTTGAAATTAATCTTAGAATATAGTCCTCATTTTTTGTGAGTTAGCTACATTTTAGGGAAACTTGGATGACTTGAGAGCAGAGAAAGGAAGCAGCGACCAAGCACCCTTTTGGGAAAGAGTGGAGATCTGGTTACAGGCTGCTGGAGTTTCCATCCTGGTTCTTTAGCTCAGTTTCTCCTTCTGTAAAATGGGCATGATAACAGTGCTCACTTATGAAGTTGGCTGTTATGAAAATTGAGTGAATTAATGTTTATAAAGCATTTAGAACAGGATTGGCACATAGCACTATCAGGTTGTTAATAAATAAATGTGAGTAAATTACCTCTTGATGGGTTGGGAATATATTATCGCATACAGAGGAATAGGAGTAAATTAATCACTAGTCATGCTTCCTTGCAGTGGTATTTTACATGCTCATAAGCTGTTAACTTCTGTGGATCTTTCCCTAGTAATATTCTCTCTCTTTTTTAATAATTAAGAGAAATATCTTTGTTAAATAATTTCACCAAAAGTATAACATATTAATATGTATTAAATGTTTTCTTTGCCATTGTTACTAAGCATCATTAACTGAGGGTGTTTTCTTTTTGACAAGATATCCAGATCCTCTGAACTTTCTTCAGCATTATCTTGACTTCTAACCTGTACTTTTTGCAAAAATTCCATTATTTTAGATTGCTTGCTTTTAACCGAGAGATCTTTATAAATTTTGTTAATTTCAAATGAGAGCTTTTTAAAGGATTTTATTTTAGTATTTATTTATTTTATTATGTTGTTGTATTACATTTATCCTGTTTTCCCCCCATTGCTCTTCCCCGCAATGTTATCTTTTTGTAGCTCTTAGGTGCTGACGTCCCAGAAACTTTTATTTCTACTTTTTTGAGTTTGCTGCATATTGTAAAACCTGACTATGGCAGATGCTTCACAATGCCACATGCGAACGACTTTTTCCAATTGTGTTTTCATCATGCCAGCAGCTCTGCTGTGCTGCGGGTAATGGCTATGGCTCTGCTATGAAAGTGATGTTCTCTGTTCTGGGAGGCTGTAGAGTTGGAGAAACATTGGCCAGGATTATCCTTCACCTTCTGCAAGTGTAAGGTCGAAATTGAGACGAATAAAGGAAAACTCTGTAGTGTTCCCTTTCCTTTTTGCCGTCCAGTTGCCACCTAGAATTTATGACACAGGGACTGAATTTGTATGTGTGTGCAGTCCCTTACGATGGAAAAGAAAATCTTCTTATTTGTGCCCCCGTAGAGGCTCAATTATATAGGTGATATATTTAAATAATTTATTAATTTGCTGTCTCATTCACCTAAACATTTTAAAATAAATACCACAAGACTTTATTTTTAAGTTCTACTTTCAGCAAAAACAGTGACATTTGAAAAGGTCAAGACTAGTGACCTATAAGTATTAATAGCCTCGTTGCAATTACCATTGTAAATTGCTCTATATGCTTATAAAGTGTTTCTCATAGTTACTGGGTTTTCACCTACTGAGAAGTTCAAAAATATCTGTTTGATACTTTTTTCCACCTGAGAAGCAACTCTGTCTCAATCCCAAGTAGTTCTGAATTGTATATTAAATTGTATATGTCCAGTCAAATGACATCATCTTTAATAACTAATATTTATATCTATTATTATCTAACAAGATGATTATGAATGCATTCCTCTACTATTAATATATCAACAATGGGAAAGAGCCTGTTGTTTTTGTGTTTTGTTTTTTGAGAGTTGTCACTTTTGAGTATTTCTGGAAAAATACGTGCACTGCCTAGTTTTCATTAACTTCTTTGGGACACTTGGGACTTCGCATGATACTAAAGAGAGAGAGAAATGAGGTGGTGATGATATCAATGAAACCCAAGGTCTAAGCCCTCTCTTTGTTTCTTCATCTAGTTATTGCTTCAGCATTTCTAAATCCCATTTTTATAGGAGAGGAAAGAAGGGCGAAGTCCCAAGAGCAAGCTGGTTTCTGGATCGCCCAGACACTTAGGGTGTGAGTGGCAGACTTTGGACCTTTCTGAGTCACCATAAGTAAGGAACTTCAGGTTGGGCTGGGACCCAATTGGACAAATGAAAGAAAGGACTTGAGAAAAGCAACTTTCTTGGTAAGATCAGACTGCTCTTTCCCCCTTGCTTTATTATTCTCCTCAACAGCAAAGAGAAACAGGGGTGAGGGAAACAAATAAGCAACAGCATGTTGAAATTGGAGGCAGTGAATGCGGAGGAGAGAGGGCTCACCTTGAGTCTGCAGCTTCCCTGCTCTTAGCTCCGGAACTGTAATCTTTTAATTGAAGCTTTGTCTCTTTCTACACATTCAGTTGTTGCTAACAGATTTCGTGGAGTGTCTATTATGAAAACACAGTTATTTTCGGGAAGCAGTGTCTTAAGTAAATTTGTATTTTAATTGCGAGAAGGCAGAGTACCTGAATTAGAAATGTTTTTTTATTCCTCTTCACAGGCGCGTAAAGAAATAAGTGGCCATCATGAAAAAGCTTCCTTAGAGTATGTAATGAACTGTGGTTAAGAGCAGGATTTAAAAATGTGATTGCTTTGGCTGTGGTAATTGAAGATAAGCAGTGTGTTTCTATAAGGGATGTGCCTCTTTCTATGTCTACTTTTCCCGATGTACATGCGTTTATTTCACTGTTATAGGTATCGGAAATAAGGAGAAATATTTAGTGAGAATAAACTTATCTCAGCATATATTCCTTCAACCTTTTAAGGTGTTACTAACACAGCAATTTTTTTTTTTCTCCGTTGTACACTTTTCTGCTGGGAAAATGAGCACTGCTTCTCTCTGCCTCATCGTCTCCCTTCAGGGAGCGGCTGGAGGGGGACACTCAGCCTCCCCAATGCTTGTCACCACCAGGAGTGAACTGCTGGAAGATGACTAGTGTGACAGCTGCGGCTGGTGATCAGGACGATTCCTAGCAAGGCTCGCGCAAGCCCAGAACCCCGTGGGCTGAGTGAAGGGCTCTTCTGCGCCGACTAAGAGCTGACCTTGGTTATGTTGCCGTTTGCGAATTCAAATGTCTTCCAAGGGTGACACTCTTCTTCAGCGTAGTTACGCAGGATGCAACACTTCTGCCAATGTATAGGGGGAAGTAAAACCTCAAACTCTAGCTTCCGTCAGCTCTGAAAATAGGCTGAGAGACCTAGTGTGAATTCAGGGACTTACACCAAGTTTCCTTTCCATCTAACTTGGGAACAAATATTTGAATGCAGGGTCAGAGGCTGGGCTCTGACCGTCAGCGGGGTGACTTTGGAAAGCCCTCGGCACTGGGGGCATGGTCCTTACCTCTGTACAAAGCCTGACGTAACTCACAGAGCAAAAGGGAACTCCACTTATTCTTTTACGTGTTTTGTCAGCTGCTTACGGTTCGCACACGAGTCTGACTGTGCGCTCCTGGCAGGTGCAGAAGTTCGCAGTTCTTCCCAGTCCCTCAGCTCGTCTCAGCAGACGCCCACGTTCCTACAGGGTTCGTACAGGCCGTGGACACTTCCCAACGTAGGTTTGGGTTCAGGTCCTGGTTCTGCCCCTTACCGGCACTGTGACAAGTTCCGTGTCCTCTTCAGACGCAGTTTCTAAACCCGAGACAGGCCATTGTTCCTCCGTGTTCTCTCTTCCCTGGACCGCAGTCAGACTTTCCCCGCGGGGACTCAGGTTCAAGACCAGGCGCCGATTTCATGCCCCTCCGCCTTCTGGAGCAGAAAATCCTTCTGATTCTGCGTCGCATTCTCCTGCCTGCTCGCCTCTTCTTCATTTCTATAGCCGTTACCCTCATCAGGGTAACGACTGTCAGGACAACGTGCCCCAGGTCCTGTGCCCTCTCCCGCCCGCGGCGTTGGTGGTCACCTCGCCCCGTTTTGTAGCCGATCCCGCCACCAGCTTCACCTTCTTCCGGCTTCTCTGGAATCCTGTCATTTTTCTTCTTAAACACCTTGGAATAGCTCTCTGTGAACTGAGTAAAGGCCAAGCCGGAAGCGCACTAACACACGGGTGCCTTGGCCGCTCTCATGCTAGGTGGCCCGGCTCCGACCATCGATTCACGTTCTCTGATATCCCTCAGTTTTACATTCAGGTTTTCATCTTGGGAAAGATGCTGGAAGGTGAGGTTCTGACCCTCTCCATACACCCTACGAGGAGGCATCTGATGGCAATTTTGTTCTGTTACTGAAAATGGTGATGTTGATCATGTGTTGTGGGCCGAGGGTGGAAGGTGGGGGTTCCCCATTGAAAAGTTGACTGAGTTTCTTTGTTAGTAACAGGGTCCCATGGGGAAGTAATTTGAGAGTATTTGGGTATTCTGTTATTTACCACACCTTTACCACTGATTTTGGCATCCACGGACAGCTCTTGCTGGAAACATTTATTCATCTATTCATTTGTTCATTGTTTATATTAGCATAGACAAATGAGTTCTTATTTTATTTCCTGGGTTGTAATCTATCACGAGCAATATTTTGTTGTTCAGTTTTTTCAGATTTGGTCTTTGTGACTCTTTGTGTATCTTTTTAGAATGTGCCCCTTCCACCCCCTTAAGCACTTTTGAATTTTCTGGCTCCACAAGATGCTTAAGGTCCCTCTTGTGCTGTCCCTGCCCTGGCGATTGCTCTAAGAGCTCATGGTTTTCTCTTACTGGAGCGTGGTGTTTAGAAACCAGAATTTGGGCATTAGGCAGATTCATTAGTACCGGGGTATCGCAGTGCCTCACGAGAAGTTGTGAAAATAGGAAAGGTCATGAAAAGGAAAGGAAGACCGAGAACCTGCTGCTATCAAAGGAGACTAAGGAAACATGACAACCAAATGAAAAGTGTGATTTTGAATTGGTTCTGTTTTTCCAGCATGATGTATAACTCAGTGTTAAACATATTTGTACATACATTTTCAAACATTTGAAAATCTCCTTGGGATACGCTTCTTGAAGTGAAGTGAAGTTGGTTAAATAATTTATGGTGCAGCCGTAAGCAGGGCGAAGTCCTTAGAAATTATGATACAGATCAGCACTTGGGCAACTGCAACCTCGGGCCAGACCATCCTTGCACATTCATTGACACGCCTGTCTCAGGATGTGTGAGTGTTACAGTGCCCAGCCGGGGCCGAGCAAGGGCCAGGTGGCTCATAAGGCCTAAATATTTATTGTCTGACCCTTTACGGAAAAAGTTTCACAGCCCAAATACAGCTTGTTCACACGCAGGTGACAAGATAGATTTTATACATATACTGTTACATCTATATATCTGTATCCATATAGATACAAATTCATACATACATACAGTATAGTACATCAGGGTCAGCCTGGGACACTCAGTGCTGGTGTGCAGCTACTGGGACTTGAATGTCACTGTTGCCATGGTTTTCTCATAATTCCGTGGCAGTTCTTCTCAGCTTTCTAAGCTGCTATTCCCCTTTAAGGTGTCCTTTAAGTGTTGATGTGCGTCTGGGCTCTGTCATTGGCCTGTCCCTTCTCAGTGTGTTCATTCTCCCAGAACCTCTTCCCAACTCCATGGCTGGTTTACACTCTTACACTGATGCCTCCTGACTCTGTACCTCGAACTTCCGAACTAGCGCATTCTGGACATTTTTAAGATATCTAAAATTGAATTCCATCTGGGTTCCGTTCTTGACACTTCTCCTCCCTGAACCTCTGTTCCTCCACTCATCAAAATCCCTGGTAGTTTAACCTCCTAAACACGTCACATTGGTCCCCATTCTTCCTACCATGGTTCTAGTTCAGATCCTTTCGTCCTTGACTCTCCCACTCAGTGCCTTCAATTCACCAACTAGACTGCAGCCAGAAAAATCAGCCTTGAACGCTAACCTGAAAATAGCACAGACAGTCCTGAGTCATCCTCCTTTAAAAATCTCTTCAGGAGACCTTGCGTGGCCTAGTGATGTTCTCAGAGTGTGGTCCACAAACCTCAGACACTCTCAGGTTACAGATTAAAAAGGCAAATTTAAAAACCATGAAGCCCAAAGTATGGCCTCCATTGGAGATTTATGGATAGAGCCCTAGACATTTCCATTTTGACCACCACCAGGTTGTTTTCAGGGGCCCTCACATTTGAAAACCACCAGCCTGGGCCTCTAGCAGCATTTGTCCTTTGTTCCCAGGTATTTACAAGCGCACCGGAAGCCTTCCATGTCCTGGTTCTTACTAACCCTCTCGCATCTTTGCTCACCATTTCCTGACTAATACTTGATAGTCTACTGTTCTACTAATACAACTTCTGGTATCTTCCTGCTTATACCTTGCTGGTTAACTTAACTTCCCTTTCCCATTTTCTTTGAAATGCCTCTCCCCCTCACTTCACCTGGCCCACAGAAGTCTGCACTCAGGTGCCCTTATCTGCATACCTGGCTGGCACCCCAAGGACACCCCGTGCACCAGGGGGCCTGTACCCCTACGGTACCACTACTGAGCACGGTCATCAGGTCTGGTGCAGAGCTAATGGTCAATATAGGTTTGGCAAATCAAGCTGCTAGAAGACATACGAACCTTTTTAGAATATATACATAATCAGATTCTGTCCGTTAATTTTTGTTGCATAAAAATTCCACCACAGAACTTTGTGACTTGAAATAATTACTTCTCAGTTAGCTCATGACTCAGTGGGTTGGCAGTTTGGTCTGGGATCAGCCGGCTGGTTCTTCTGTGATGCTTCTGGGGTCAGCTGAGCAGGGGTTTGTCGTCCGTTGCTGGTTGACCAGGTGGCTCTGCTCATGACACTGGCTGATGGTGGCTGGAGCAGTGGTGGCTTTGCGGTGACTCCCTTGTCACACAGAGGGCTACACCCAGGGGGCCTGGGGCTTGTGCAAATGAAGGTGGCAGTGGCAGAGAGAGAAAGGGAGGGAGAAAGTGGAGGGAGGAAAAGCCACATGTTCTTTTGAGGCTTATTCTCAGAACTGTCGCAATATCGATTCTGCCACTTTTTCTTCACCAGCGCCAGTTGCCGCCCTCACCCCAGCTCAGGGGTGAGCAACAGGCTCCCCTTTTTTCACTGGAGGCACTACGAAAAGTATTACGGCCATTTTTGCAACGACTCCATGGGTCTATGAATTTATAATTGTCGTGTGCAATGTAACTATAAACTGGATTCTGATTGTTTTTATCACTATCACTTGCCTTATAAATATTGTTATTTTACCTCTTCTTCAAAGCATTCCATTGGCAAATGTTGCTGTTTCCTCTGCCACCTAACACCTCTTCCATCGGCCTGCTCTCAAGTGCTCTTTGTGTCTCTCCATGAGCGGTGTGCATAAGCGTGCAGCATTTGGTTCGTTACTTGGATTCAGTCTTTAACTGAAACCAACATTTCCAGGCACGGCAAACTGCAGACTCCCGGTATGACACTGGGTGTGCGGCTAGTGAGAAGACATACCATTCTTGTATCCTTGAGTTTTACCTTTCTTTGTCATCTTTACTGCCATACAAAAGAATGGACAGCATCCAGCTTTCCTTCTGTCATATCAGTTGACCTATTTT
Source organism: Noctilio leporinus (assembly GCA_004026585.1). NCBI lineage: Eukaryota > Metazoa > Chordata > Mammalia > Chiroptera > Noctilionidae > Noctilio > Noctilio leporinus. The sequence goes on from PVIW01010454.1 coordinate 24,327, forward strand.
CTGTTTTGAAAGTGACATCCATCTTCCTGGCTACTTGAGGAGCCCTTCCCTGCTACAAAAGAGCATTCTATAAAGGGCAGAGCTGTTCAAGGTCAAGTCCATTGCCCCCTTTACTGGTGAGGTGAACTTTGCTTTGACTTTGTGCTCCTGCCCTGACCCCCAGCATTCATGGTTACGATCTGTACCTTCCTATTCTCATGGCTACGGTTAGTCTGGGAACTTTAACCTCATTGGCATTTAATTTCTTTTTCTCACCAGACCTTAGAAGGAAATTTAGCAAAATCTAATGTTTTTAAATAACATGAGAAGAGAGAATGGCACAGGAATTATTAAGTAGGCTTTTGAAATGTCCACTGTTGCACTTTTCACCGTGTGTAGTAGGGAGGCAGGCTTATAGCCTCTCTAATTTCCCTCCTCATGGATTCTGAATTAAACTCTCAGCACCTTTTAATTTTTGTTCTTTAGGACAAAACTGGATTTATGCAAACAGTTGGGGCTCGGAAAAGGCAGTTCACAAAAGCATCAGAATCTCTGTCTTGTTTCTGAGGTGCCTCAGTGACCAGTGCTTCTCTGCTCCTGGTCTCGTTCAAGTTTAGCACCCAAGCCTGTCATTGACCAAGGGCAAAAGTCCGAAAATTCGCTTTGTGACCTGGGATACATGGGATGCAAGTGTGTGTTACAAAACTTAATGCATAAAGCTGCTACTTTTGATACAGTCTGGCTCATGGAGAGATGGGATTTAGCTGCTTGTAATGAGAATTTGATGTGACTGGAAATTGAACGGAAGCATCTTTTTATTGAAGGTGCTGAGCCTTATAACAATCATTCTGTGGCAGAAGTGATTGTTTTTCACATTACTTTTCAACTATAAAACCTTTCAGAGCCTCATCAGGAAGGCCCTGTCCATGTTCAAGAAACAACAAATCTTGGAAACTTTTTCTTTTTAACCAGCTAAAGTAAAATAATGCAGTAGTATCTACCTACCCTCCTCTTTAAAGATCTGTCTCAGTTTTCTCTATGTTAAGGGTTATTTTTTTCCCTCTTTCTAGGTCAGAACTGTCTGATAAAATCTACCCCCCACTCTCTGCCCCTGAGAATCTAAAGGAAAAACAGAAAAGAGAAAGAGAGGGAGAGAAGGGGTGAGATGGAGGGAAGGAGGGAGGTAAGAAGGGAGAGAGGGAGAGAACCTAGATATGATGTTGAAGACTTGAAATGTACATAGAAACATTTTGGGGGAAAAAGATGTTGAACTTTGATTAGAAACTTTATTAAGATGTGTGCATAAGCAAACATTTCCATCTCTACAGATCTTTAGAAGTACCAGAAATCCTCAAATCAGATGTTTGAATTAAAGCCAGAAAAAATATTCTATTTCTTGCTGCATTTATAAATTACCTTTAGAAATGTGAGCAAGTCACGGAACCTTTCTCCTTCCATTTTCTTTTAAATTTTAAAATGGGCATCTATTCCAGTGAAATAATTTTGTGATTTGGTTTCTGCTTAGAAAGTATATTTTCATCTCATTTTAAGTCTTTTTTTTTTCCAGCAGCATTATATTTTATTCTTCCCCACCAGAGAATATATCTAGAAAAATCAGTGAACAGAAAATTTAAAACATTTTTACTTCTTGATTTTCCATCCAATCTGCTGAAAAAAATCTTAAGTTCTAATCTGCCAGTTTATAAATTATGTCATTAATGAGTTTAGCCCAAACATGTATATTCTATTAAATTGAAGTGTGGCTTCATGAAATATTTGGAGGGAATTTACAATGCTGGTTTGGCAACTATTTTTCTGCAGAAACACAGATGATATTAAAAGCACCACTTTAGTTTTCACCAAAATGACAGTTCAGGTTTTATCATCCTGTGTGGGACTGACTTTTTAACAATCAATACAAGCATTTTTGAGCTTTCAGGATTAAGAAGTACCGTACATTCCACAGCCAGGGCTGGTTGCCTTTCGTCCTGTCCCCTCACAGTTGCAGAACAAGGGTCCAATCCAGTTTGCCATTGTGGTGGGGGCCTGGGTGTGCTTAGAAAAGGCTGCGGCCAGCACCTCCCAAAGATGTCTTACAAACCAAAGGCCCCTGGGGCTGTGAATTAGACCTTGCCCAAAACACCTCCCTTCTGTGGTGAACGCAGGAGAGGAAACATTGCTTGGTAAACCCCGTTTTGGGAAATGAGAGAAGGAATATTTATTCGTTTATTTGTGTTTCCGGCTGATCCTCAGTCAGATGTGATGTCTACAGACTCTCGCTGAGGCCCAGGGGGGCTCTGTCCTAGCCCCACCTCTCAGGCAGCGCCAGGAGGGCTGTGGGGTCGGACCTTGAGCCTCCCTGACCCTGTCACAGGCGGTTCAAGTGCATACAGCCCTGGCCACGAGTTAGGTGCTATTTAATAACTCAAAACCTTTTCAGCATGTAACAGAGGGGGAAGAGCAGGCCACAGTAGAGGCTAATTCAACAGCTTATGTTGCTCATTATTTTTAGCATACTCTTGCCAAAATGTTCAGTTTATGCACTGAGGATTTAAAGTATTTTAATGCCAGGTTTAGGGAAATTGGTGCCATCATTAATACGAGTATTGCATTATCATGGGTTTGTCTGTAAAGGGCTATGTTTACAAGTTGCAATATGTTGAGAAGCACAGGTGACACTCTAGAATGAAATCATAATGTTGATCAAACTGATGAATATAATTTTACTCTTTGCAGGTTGCTTTTAACAGGACATCTTTGCTGTTTTATGCTTTTGGAATATTATATGTGATTACTCATAAAAAGCAAAACAAGAGGCCAATGTTCCATTTAAAGTCTTAGTTCATGCAATACAAGGTACACATTTAAAGCAACATTAAAAAAATTCTCAGGTCACAAAAATAAAACAGACGAAACCAGAACAGTGAAGTAAACTGGTGGCAGCATATCTCTGACTCCTGAGCTTCTCTCAGCTTTGGACACAAGCGCTGTCATTTCCTTTCTACCCAACTTGTCACAAACTCCTTTGTTCATTGTCCACCAAAGCTAAGGTGGGTTGGCACAACTCTTGGTGCGTTATCCCTTCAGTTAATGCAACAATTAAGAAAAATCTTGAGCTGCATCGAATGGAATCACTGTGCGCCAATATTTCCAGCATGCCTGGTTTCAGTTCTCCTGTCCTTCGGGCCACATGGAGAAGGTGATCTTCTCACCGCTTTGCAGATGGGCAGGACCCTTTACCCACCTCTAGCTAACTGCAGGGAGAGGACAGTGATACCTGTTAATCCCAGGCTGAGGCTGTGAAAACACCTACTTGGTCTTTAGTCTCTCTTCACCAACTGGGAGATCAAAAAGACTTGCTCCCGATCAAGACGCTTCCAGAAGTTGAGACTTCTTTAGCCTACTTCTTACAAGGAGCAAATTCTCCCCTCTCCCCACACCTACTGAATATATACCACGATGGAGAAACAAACCTTCTCATGGTCATCCACTGAGATTCCCAAGTAGATTTGTTAACAGCAGTGGACTGTAGCCGACTTGGAATGATTTCTATGGATTGTTAAATTTTCTCACTTTTAAACCTCCTATTTAAGCCTATTAGTAAAAATGTTTTCTAAAAGAAACCTTATTTTATCCTTAAGTTTTCATCTTTCTTCTTTCCTTATCTTCTGCTGCCAAAACCAGGTGGTGGTCAGTGTCTCATTTGGGCCATAATAATGATATTTGGATAGAAAGGGGCGTGAGGAAGGGTGTGCGGGGCAAATTCATGCGAGGAGCCCAGAGGACAGAGCAGAGTCACTCTGGAGTTGCAGCCACAACAGACAAAACTAGCAACTAGCGACCTGAATGCCCATACTGGACTCGGAATGTGGGGGTCAAGGTTGTAAAGAGGGCTCGGACAGAGGAAGGGTGCGAGAGTTACAGGCCCTGGGTTCTCCCACAGGTTTGACATGCAGGTGGGGTGTAGCAATCAGAATGCAAGACTGGGACCTGTGCTTTAGGGTTGAGAAGGGCAAGCAGGGTCGTCTTGGTCGGTGCCCGGGATGTGCAGCAAGGCCAGGGAAGTGGGGCCTGTGACGTCGGGGCCCTGCCTGAGGTCGACTCTCAGCCCTGAGCAGCCCTGCTCCACACGCGTCTCAGAAGCAGGCTCCACTGGCCCTGAACCGCTTGTTTGGAGTTTCTTGTGGCTCTGGAGGCAAGACTAGGCCTCAAAGAGGGTACCAGGCTCCCAGAGGAGACCGGAAGGGCAGCCAGCGAAGATGTTGGCCAACGTGTTCATGGGCAACCCTGCCACTGCCGATGGACCTGATTTTAGGACCTCAGCTCCATGTTGTATGTTACATGAATTACATTATCTAAAGTCCATCTTCTGTCTCATCACAGATATTCCCTTTAACTCTCTTTGCAATTTTTTCTACTGTTCAGATGCCCATAATGACTCCCCATGACTTGTGGGTTCACCACTAGCACGTCTTTCACAGGCTTTGCGATGCAGTAAGGGGTGGTGAGAAGGCCACTTGGCAGGTGTGTACGCAACCTTGTGTCCATACCAGGTCCTGCCCCGACAGCTGCCTGCGGCACCACCAGCGGTCACATGACCTCCCTGGCCTGGTTTCCTCCTGGGCGGAGGCCTGTTTCCCTGTGTCTGTGGTGGGTGGGGTGGACCTGGTGAACTTCAAGGCCTTTGTGTCTGCTTCAATTCTCTGAAGCAATTCTCTGCAGCAGTCGAGCTTTCAGAGAAGTTCCATTTCTGGGAACTAAAAGAGTTTGACAAAATCCTCCTCTTAACCTATATTCAGCTCTGGCTTTTATCCGTTTTTTGTTTTTTTCCTCTCCATGTCTCTTTCTCCCAGTTTCCTACCAGCAGCCTCCCCCGGTGGGTGGCCAGCCCCTCTGTGCTCCCCACTTCTCTGTGGGCATGTGAGTGCTTCTGAGGGTGCCCCTTCTGTACTTTGAAAGCCCTCTCGGCTGAGCACTGTGTGAAAACCCCGCCTGGGTGTGATAGGGGAGGCTGGCTGCTGGCCGGGGCCACAGCAGGGTGGTTCTGAGGAGTGGCTTCGAGCCGCATTAGTCTTGAGACATCAGAAGGAAAGAAGAAGGAGCCGCTTTGAGTCTGTCTTCTCTTCTCCTGCCTGAATCTATGGGGACAGTGCCCGAGCAGGTTGTCCAGGTATCCGCTCAGATGATGAAAACTGCCACCCATCTCATGTTCAGGCCCCGGCCCTTCTTACCGTAACTGCTAGGTTTGTCTTCTGACTCAGAGTGGAAATAAAACATTTCCCCTAAATTGTACGTGAGCAGGAAATCTCCACATGCATGTTCTGCCCTCTTCTCAAAGTTAAATTGTCCCTGGCTGAGCTGTTGGTTTTCTCCCTGTGGCCCAGGATGCCCCTCCGTCTATGGGACCTGCTTTCTTCCCGGTCTCCAGGTCTTATTTCCTTCCTTAGTGCTTTGTCCTCTTTATCCCTAAACCTAGCCAGACATAAAGTTCTTCACCCTTTTTCCAAATGGCCTCTACTATTCCCCCTTCTTTTGCTGTTGCAGTTACCGTAACCCAGTCCACATCCTCATTTACACACCAATAGCTCTTTCTCTGAATTTCCAAAGTTCACAGAAATTTGGGCTCCTGTGTGTGGAGCCCAATCCTCAGTAGCTGACTTGGGTGACAGAGCTGCTGTGTGTGTTGCTGCCCCTCTTCATGGCAAGGGACAGACCCTGCTTGGGCCAGCGAGGTTGCTTGGTCTGGCCGGTGTGGAACAAGGAGGCTCACTCGGGCCTTGTGCAGGATCTGACCTTGACCTTGTGTGGTAGCTCGCCTTCCAGTGGCTGCCCGAGGCCCTGGCTCCTGCTGCAGCTGGGACCCTGAGCCTGTAAGGTGATAATGACTCTAGGAGCCTGGGCATATTTGCCTACCAATGAAGAGGCTTAACTTCACTCCCTGTCCGCAGTCCTGCCTGGGTGTCCCCGCAGGCACGCACAGCTAAGAACTCTTGCTGAGTAGGGAAAAAGTAAATACATGCATTTTCTGCCCACAGGCAGAAACTGAGGAATGCTTTTATTTAACGTGTTTTCCCCAGCTAGCCTCAGGGTCCTCACCCTATTAAAGCTGGCTCCGGAGACCCTCTGCATCAATTTTAGAATGCTCATTTTTAATTAGCGAGGATCTAATAAATACAGGAGATGGACTGCCTTGTAACCAAGTCGCACGGCTCCCTCCCCTTATCTTTCAGGCTTGCCTGTCCCCTCCATCCCCTCAATGGTTCCTGTCTTTACGAATATGCCTACCGGCTCTCATTTGGGTTGCTACACTAGCTTTCTAACCATGACATGGTGGCCATGTTTTGTCAACCTCCAAGCTGTCCTTCACAACTGTGCCAGAATGTCCCCTCAGAGCCCTGCAGCACTCTGATGGCCCGAGGACCTTCTCTAAGGCTCACTTCCCTCTCCCTCTCCCAACAGACCTCTTTTGGCCTGACATGCCTAGTAGCCACGTGTGGCCTACGGTTTGGATTCTTCATGGCTTTTCCCTGCCATCTTCCTCCGTTGAGGGTGTCGAATCTCAGCTACAAGTGATGCTGCCTGGGGGTGGTCTTTCCAACCCAGACACCCCCAGCAGGACCCCCATACAGAACACAGTTGTCTGCAGGGTGCTAGGAATTCCTAGGCAAAGAGGGCAGGGCGGGGCTTTCCAGGTGGCAGAACTGCTGCCACTCAGTGGCAGGAGGGGATGGGGTACGTTGATGGCATCATTTTGCAAGCTCCTCTGGACTGTGGTACTTGCTTATAAGTGGGTTTTCCATCATGATGCCGTACACATAAAATTGAAAAAAAAAGTTCTGACAAATAACACTCTGATGTGTTTCTCTTCTCCCATTTCATTAAAATAAAATGCTGATCCTGTCCAAGTAAATTGTTTTCACACTTCACTAAAATCCATTAGTGAGGTTGAAAGTACAACAGCACTGGCTTCAGGTCCCGGTGGGGCAGAGCGCAGGGTGAGGAACAGTTTGATATAAGATGAAACTGGAAAGGAAAGCAAAACAACCCCCCCTGCCCCTTTTCTTCTGGGTAAGTTTGCTTATTATTTTCCCAAAGGCATGGAAAGCTACCAGAGGGGTGAGGGATGCGAGCAGGTTTGCTGCAGACTGACTTGAAGGAGTCAGGAGTGGGTGAGGAAAGCCAGTTGAATGTTGCTGTTCTAACCTCAGGGCAGAATAACAGAGATTGGACTAGGAGGCAGTGGAGGAGCTGCACCAGTGGACACCCTGAAGCTACTGAACAGAGTTTATAGGACGTGCTGGCGCCAGAGGCTCTGGAGGCTAAGTGGGCAGGAAAGGTCAAGGATAAATGGGTTCTGCAGTGGAATCAGGCTGAGGGTGCATCCACCCAAGGGGACGGGAAGACTCGAAGAAAATGAGGCTGTAACTGGGTGTGGCCTTTTCCAGAAGCAGATCCCAAGACACATTGGAGCACAAGTGGTTTATGTGGGAGTTGGTCCCAGGGGAACACTGATGGGGGTGTGAGGAAGTGAGACAGAAGGGAAGGTGGGGCATGAAAGGTGATTTTTGACGAATTTACCATGGGGTCAAAGAGCGTATGCCTGCTGGGGAACTCGAGAAGCCAGGATGGACCGAGGGCGGAAAGAACCAGAGCTGAGACACCTAAGCCCGGCTCCTGTCCGCTGGGGGGTGTGGATCCCCAGCATTTCCTGCCTGGTCGGCTTTGCCGGGGCTGCAAGTGGGAAGTTGGGGAAGTGGCCGGGGCCCACAGCGGCCTAAGCTGTGAGCTGGTTTGTGGGGGCACAGTAGAGGCAGTCGTTGGAACCCAGCTGCAGATCTACTGCTCCTGACCGAACTTCCAAGCATGCAAATAGAGACATGGAGCTGGGTATTTGGGTGGAGACCTCAGAAGAGGGTGAAGACCTGGAGTCATCCAGGAGGAGAGTCAAAGCTGTGGCTGACATCATCTATTGAAAAAGCAGGAGCCACCCTGCCTGGGCCCTTAGGAAACCCGACATTGAATGGCCCGATGAGGAAGGCAGAGACCAAAAAGGAAACTGAGAAGGATTCTAAAAGAATAGAACAGAAATGAGGAGATGGGCAGGACTTCCATTACTTAAATGCAGATGACTTAGTGGTAGAAGACTGGCTAGTCCACGCGGCGAAGCGCCCCTCGGACAGGCTTACAGTTGAGGGCCCGCTTCCCTCCTTGCCTTTCCCTCCTCCCGCATGTCCTCCCTCTCACTCGGTGCTGGGTGCTGGGTGGCTGTAAGAAAGCACCGGGGACCCCCACTGATCCTTCCCACTCATAAGGCACTGGAATTTAGTATTCCAGCTCCCTTGGTAAGCCAGCCTCTGCTGGAGCTTTGAAAAGGCTACTTGCCAGGCTCTGTAACCAAAGTCAGGGTCCTCGCCTCGGGCACCCTGGGCAGAGCGAGGGGGTGAGGGCCCAGCCGAGGACACTGGTGGAGTCACCACACAGCCGAGATGTCTGCTGTGGGCTCTTCTTTCCTGTTCCTCCTCTTCTTCTATTGTTTAGGTTCGTGTTGTCACTTATTGTTTGGGACAAAGCACCAAATGTGTCAAGCACATTGCTTGAAGGTTTCTATACCTTGGTTCTTTCATACTCATGACATTATCCGCAACATGCTTGCTGTTACCCCTGTATGCTCAACTGACTGGGGTTATAGAATTTATGCGTTTTAGCTGCAGTGACAGAACCTGGTAGTTTATTTACATCTCCGTCTCTCTAGCTACACTGTGGGATTTTGTGAAAGCAGGAACCACATTGTCTTACGGGTGGGTTTGGTGCTGGGTCCGCCAGCATGTGGTGGGCCCCCGTCCTTGTTCGGATTGAATGAACACTTCAAAGCACCAGGGATGAGAGGAAAACATAGCTTTCTTGGCAATGGAATAAAAGACTCATAAAGCTGTAATATTTTCCTTTTATTTTCATGATAGAAGTGAGAGATCAAGAGGTAGGGGAGGAAAAACTTGAAAAGGACTTCTGTTCTGGGGAAGTTTCCTTGTCTCGGAGAATTTTAACTCTCTTACCTCAAAGGCCTTAACATAAAGAATGCAGTCTGGCCGCCCTCTTGAGCCACACCGCACCCAGGATTACGAACATTCTGGTTTGCTCGATCGGAATTCACAGACCTTAATTAGGTACCGCATAGCATGAATCACCCTGTCTGGTTCTGCAGAGAATACCAATGTGCCCTCCAGACTGTGCAGCACAGCAAAACTCCCTTCTGTTGTTATAGAAAGAAGTGGGGAAGGAAACACCATATGGGAAGGTCCCTCCCACCCCCCAATACAGTCACAGCCCAACCCACGACCACCACCAGGAGTCCCAGCAATAACACTGGATGCTTCTAATCAGAGGCAACCGCCTGCCATTGTGTCCCCCTGGACAAGTCACTTACCCCCTGGGAAGCTCGGTCACTTCATGTTAGACAAAATTCAGGAAGTGAGAATTCACCACCCTGCTCGGGCAGACTCATTTCTGTGGCTGGCGGGCTTTCAAAATGCCCCTTTCTCCTCCCCTCCTGCATCAGACCATTGCCTTACCTGTTTACTGATACGGAACCCACAGCCTTGGTGACACGGCACCTACCCAGAGCTTAATTGTCCTGAAACCTCCGAGGCCCTGGGACAAAACCAGGAAAAGCTGTTGCCATGGAGCAAACCAATGAAACTGCCGAACCACCTGGCATCCCTAGTGCAGCCCGCCGGGTCACCCACTCACTCTCCACGACGCCCAGACCTGCCCACCCAGGGGATGAGTTCTTTTCTAGGCCACATTCAAATTGGAATTGGTTGAGGGGCTGGAAAAAAAAGCAGGCATGTTCCCTCCCACCGTACGTATTTGCCGAATGCAATCACCCTGTAATGGAGATAGAAAAGGAGCCTTTGTCGTAGGAATTCACAGACACCGCCTCCCATGGCTCACTCCTTTGGGTGCCTGCCACCTTCCAGAGTTTTGGTTCCTGCACTCCCTCCCCACTTTGGCTCTGCACGGATCTTTGACTCTGATATTTGGTCAGACCCATTGATGAGGCTCTAGGTTAGCTTATTCTCTAAATTTTAGATCACCCTGCTACATTTGACCTGGCACCCCCAGAATGTGACTTCCAGCCACCACCCTCTGGCAAGTGTGGGCTCCCACTCTGACCCACGGTACAGACTTGCAGAACTCATCACCAGCAGCACAGTTATGAGCAGGGACATGGTGAGGACAGTGAACTCAGGCTATTCCAGGGAGGAGAGGGACAAATTATTAAAAAAAAAAAAAACAGGCAGAGGGACTAATGACCAGCACAGACTGTGTGTGCCATTTGAATTGATTGAAAGAACTCTGGATGGGAAGGTTGGAGACCCAGGGGGTGTCACTGTTTATGTTTCCTTTGTTCAGCTATGTCACTCCTCCCTTGACATTAGTGTCCTCATGTGTAATTGAGAAAGCTGGACACGCTCTTGTGTCCTGTTTAATTCAACATTCTGTAGCTCTAAGGGCAATGGAGAGTATACCTTTCTATGGGCCTCCCAGACAAAATTTTATTGTAACACAATGTAATAAATATTTACAGTGATGGTCATCATGGAAAAATTACATTATGCCCCATATACTTTTAAGGAAGGTCTTACAAAGTTTAATACATTTTAGAATGATTTTCTGTCAGAATGTTGAATGAAAAAAGTATATGCTGCATTGGGTACTGAGATAGGTAACACCCCTGTTATGCTGAAAATATACCATCTAAAATGACTGAAGGTTCAAGGATTCTGTAGAATGAAGCTTTAGTGTGTCTATTAAGCATTTTATCAAAATAACAGCTTCATGCCAAACTGTCAATACCAGAGAGATTTTCCAAATTAAACAATTGAGATGGGTTTTTAGGGAGGCAATGAGATTTGCTTCCCCATTCATGCACATTTTAAATTTAATATATTAACCTTGTGTCATATTGTTTTTTCTCTGTAAGACAGGACCATCTGAATTAGCCTCATCTGCTAATATATATATTGAGTTTATCCATTATGTTTCAGGAAGTGGACTTTTCTGGTGGGAGTTCTGTTTGGATATTTACATTCTCTGAGATGTTTTGACTCTTATTCCCTTACTGACAGAAAAGCTTAAAGCTTTCAGGTGACTACTTATAGTTTCCATGCATTTGCCATCAAGCCCGTAACTCTGGCAGGGCTCATCCACGGAGGACACACTGCTCTGCAGTGACAGATACTTGGCGACTCAGCTCTTCTGCCATTGAAGTGTTCAAGGAGACCCTTTCACAGCCATTGGAGAGGTTTTCAAGATGTATGTTTACCTCCCAAAGTGGTTCCTTTAGGCCTCTCTCCACGTTCACCGTTGCCCAGAGTCTGTTTTTCCCTGTGCGTTTGTCTCTGAGAGCCTTGAAGGGTTTTAGCCTTTTCCTCAGTCTCGAAGCATTCGGGCTCACACAAAACATAGTGGTGAGAAGTGTGTGAAATCGGGCTGCTGTTACCAGCGTCTTGCAGAACCATTGGTTTATTATGGGTTCCCAAATATCCTAGTCTCCATCAGAGACCAGATATAATATATCACATTCTAAACTGGCCTTCAAATTTGTTCTCCACAGATATGGAAATACTTACAGTAGAAAGTGAGGAGGCACTATTTCAATGCATATAATTAGAAATGGTATTTTTCTTTCAAGAAAGGCAAAAGTAGCCTTACTCTGCCAGCCAGGCTGTGAGCCTCACTCAGCACATGGTGCCCCTTCAGCCAGGTGACTTAACTGTCATGGGCTTTACTTTTCCTGAGATATAAAATGGGGGCAAACCCGGGGACCTCCCATAGCCCATGTGACTGTTTCGCTCTTGGACTCGCTGGTGATCCACAGATGAAGGTTCCTTCACTTGTGCCAGGGGTTGCTAGTTGGTGGTAGGGAGTTAGTGCGGAGTTTCACTATCGCCCAGGCCGTTCGGCAAGGGTACGGGGGTCAGCAGCTGAAGGGTCCTTTGGTACATTTGAGAGATCCCCAGAGCCTTGGTGGTGGCATTAGAGCATACTCAGTGTTTAGACACATGGTTTTTATTCAAAAGGGGCTGGGCTAGCATTCTCAGACTTCTAAGACTCTAGAAATATTATTTGCACAGTGCGCATTTGGAGATGTTTCTTGAATTTTTAGGAAGTCACTGCTCAGCTTTTTGAACTTAGGGACTCTCCTGGTTGCCTCGGTAAAAAAAAAGTACAAGGAAAGTGACAGGCTCAGGAAGAAGGGAATAAAGAACATGTGTATTGCTATACAATGGGAAATATGCAGAGAAGAAATATGATTTTGAATTATCTTGAATGAAACAAATGCTTCAAATATTAAATTGACCAAAATGATGTATAGTATGATCTTAATTTTGGAAAAGAGCAGAAAAGATTATTGGTGCTTGCCTCTACATGGTAACGGTAAGGTGATTTCTATAGTCTTTATAGTTTTTATCTGTAATATCTTAGCATTATTTATGAAGGATATGTAACTTTTATTTTATTATTATTATTTTTAAAGATTTTATTCATTATTTCTAGAGAGAAGGAGAGGGAGGGCAGAAGAAAGGGTGAGAGACATCCATGTATGGTTGCCTTTCACCTGCCTCCAGCTATGGACCTGGCTTGAGACCTGGCTTGAGACCTGGCTTGTATGTGCCCTGGCTGGGAATTGAACCAGCGGCCTTTGGGTTCGCAGGCTGGTGCCTTATCCACTGTGCCACCAGCCAGGGCTTGGAGATGTAACTTACAAACTGGAAAAGGAACTGCACTGAAGTTCAGCATCCTCTTGGGCTGTTTTTTCTATGTCCTCAAGGGTGTATGTTTCCAAGGTGCATTGTTGTTGATGGTGGGGCCTTGGTTTTAGAACTAACAAAGGGTATAAAAACTTTAAACCATGGTTAAGGTGCCGGCCTGTGAACCCAAAGGTCGCAGGTTCGATTCCCCAGCCAGGGCACATAACCAGGTTGCAAACCAGGTCTCCAGTCAGGTCTGTGGCTGGAGGCAGGTGAAACGCAACCATACATTGATGTCTCTTTCCCTCTCTGCCTCTCTCCCTTCCCCTCTTTCTAAAAATAATGAAATAAAATCTTAAAAAACAAAACAAAACAAAACTTTAAACCATCACTTGAGTGAGAGTTCCCATTTTTCTAGATAACAGTATAGGTTACAAGTGTATTACTAAATAATGCTTAAGTACTTCCACCTTTATTATCCAGTTTGACTCTGAATGTCACTGTGACAGTATAGTATTGCAATTTCCCTAACTCACCAATGGCACGTTACCTGACATCTATCACTGTATCACTTCCCAGGTTTCTCAGTTGGGGACATATACCCTGGTCCAAAGGACTCCACGGGTAATTTTTCACTGTATCAGATAAACATTAGAAAGAATGAAGAAAACTGATTCTGAAAAGTGAATGTCCCAGTCACTTTTCCTGAAACTTACATTCCAAATATTTCAACTACAGACCATTTTGTGCCTATTAGATCTAATATCTCTTGTTCTCTGCACAGAGAAGATAAAACAGTATATGAAAATGAATGTAGTTGCGAGTAAAGGAGGCTTTCTGAGAAGGAAAGGATAGAAACGAAGTTGTCCCTTTGCAAACTTGCCTTTCAGTCAGCGCTGGGTGCTATGGTAGACTGACTCACAGTGCCTTTCTGACCTCAGTTTCTCTTCGATTATTATAGAGATTGGTTAAGTTTCTTCTCTATTACTTAGTGCTTAGTGACCTTGAGTGAGTTAGTCAGTTTTATCTTCTTTGTGTCTCATTTTCCTTCTCCTTACAATCGGGATAATAGAATTACCTTTCTCCTGGATTGATGAGAGCATTATGCAAATTCCCAGCTATAAAGTGCTCAGGATCATATTTGGCACAAAATAAGTACTTAGTCCATGTCAGCTATTATCATTATTATTATTATCATTAAGTATAAAACTGCTGCACTATGACTACATTGAATCTTTACCTCACTGTATTTTGAATTAACATAGGAGCTATTGCCTTGATATATTAGTATCTAATATTGCATACCCATAAAGCTCTGGGCATTAATTCGGATACATTTCAATAAACCAATAATTTCTGGGTTATTTTCTACACACCTATATAATCAGGGCCCTCGAGACTTAAATATAGATTTGTATAAATAATATATGTAACTGAGAAAGCACAAATCCCAAAACATAACCATAAAATCCATTTGATTGTGCTTTCCAATGTCCATGTAAAATCTATTCAGTAGGAGAAATTTTTCCTCTATTACTGGATGGAAACATCAACAAGATCATTACTCTGGGGTAATAGAAAGTCCTAAGGTCACACTGTTGCAAAATACAGTCTCGATTCAGAAAATAGGCTGTCTCGTTCAATACATTGGTCCACGATCAGTCTCCATTTGGTCCCCTCCCCCTGCCGGGGCCCAGTCCCAGAGCTGCCTGCCTATGGGGTCAAGTCTGATCAGCCTCTTCTCTCTTCTCACAGGCCCTTCCTCTCTGAGTCAAAATAGAGTGGGAAAGAGGGATAGGATGGCATAGAGCTTGTTCTTTCTTGAATGACAATATAATCTGCTTTGTTCTTTTGTGTCCTACTAAGGGTGTTTAAACGATTTTTTCTCCATGGATGCTTTCATAGGTTCTTTGGAAGAGCTCTGCTCATGGCAGTTTCTGTGACTGGGGAGAAAGCTTCCCAGATGTCTCACCCAGCTGCGACAACCCTCTCTGCTGGTGGTTCTGTAGTGGGCCCCGCTGCGTGGCCTCTTTCTCCTGTACCCCCCGCCCACCAAGGGTTTCCACATCCAACCTGCTGGGAACACTCACATTTGTTCTGATGCACTTTGAGAACCTGGTTGATTCCAGCACATCAGTGATGCTCTGCCTATGCTGCCAGCCCAGTCAGTCACACGCACATGTGCACACACATACGTGCACACACACACCCCTTGCATGAGAGCCCCTCACTCGGTTTCAGTGATGCGGTAACAACTTTCTCAGAGAAAACCTCCACACAGTCTCCACCCTGTTTCAGTTCTTCCTCATTTTAGACCTTCACGTGGGGTGAGGGCAGCGGTAGCCATGTCCCAGGGTCTTGGGGTCTTTTCTGGGCTTCCCCCTGGGACCCTCTCCCCCCCTCGCCTTCAACGCCTATTGTCTTTAGCATCTTGGCATCTCATTTGCAATCATTTGTTTATGAAACAAGTAGTACTTTTGTGTAGTGTTTGCAAATGCTTCAGAACTATTTCTATAATTTTATACAACATATAAACTATTAACAATGGCTAGTGTCTCCTCAAAGTTTATGCAATTTAACTGTCAGGGAATAGCCGAAGATTTTAAGAGGAAAAAGGCCTTGTGATGAAAGAGAGCAAATATTACCAAGCATCGCTGAGAGGTTTTTTATTTTTTTTAAATACTGACACTGCAATTGAATTCCAAGATTAAGAAAAAAAAAAAAAAAAAAGAACACTTATATTACAATGAAGTAAAATGACCTTTTAACTGCATCGTTCGAAGTTTCACTAATGGATTTAGCTCCATCAGAAAGCAAAGTTCCATTTCATTTCTGCCTATCATCCAAAAATATAACCGATTAGAATGCTAAAGGGGAATTAATCGTGTGACAGTGGAAATGAGTTTGCATAAAATTCATTTGCTTGAAAGGAAAAGTGCTCCTATGGACCAGATTTGCAGCTCGCAGAGGCTCGATGCTGCTGCTGGAGCTAAACCAGAGAAGCAAGTGTGCCCCGAACCTGATTGCAAACAGCGCTTGGGGAGGGATTGGAATAGAAAGATTGAACTTGGGCGCAACTGTAATGTGAGGTTTTCTGTTGGGATTAATACATGTAGGTGCAGGAGTCTTCTGTGCGAACTTGCAGTGTCCACAGATGCACTTGGGACTGTGCCCGCACCTCGATACTCTGAGAAATGGGCCTCCAACTCTCTCTGCAGCCGCTTTTGGAACAAGAAGTGTGATGTTTCTGGAGATTTTTTTAAACCCACGGTAATGAGAAAGATACTGCTCTGAGCATGTAAATACGCATTTTTTCTTTTTCTCGAACATCTGCTACCTTTTATATCACACAATTAAACCAATTGATGCTCATTTTGAACAAGAAAGATTTACAGTATTTACATTGTGTAAAAGGTTAATTCATCCAATGAGTTTTCATTGGCATGCATTGGTATATCTTATTTCATCAGTTATATGTATTAGAAGAAAACAGCCTCGCTATTATTGATCGGGAAAAATGGCTTTATTGGTTGATAGTATTCCTAATTTGAGAGGGAAATGAGCTTCCTATGAAATTAGTTATTTAAAAAAAAAAAAAAGGTATCAAAAAGCTGTAGCCCTGGAAGTCAAGATTCATTTGTAGCCCAAGGAGGGAAAAGCATTTAATAAAATTGAATTCTTGTAATATTTGATTCCAAAGTGCTGAATCAAGTTTCAGATACCAGTCTAATCAGGTGCTTTCTGAGTATTAAATAAAGGCAAGAAAGAGTATTTAAAGATTAGCAGAAATTTAAATAAAACTAGCATCTGCTAGTTTTTATGTTTTCATACATGAAATCACCTCATTTTCTGACAAAGGATGCTACATTTTCTTATAATGGGAAAGAAATATTTCAGTTATTCTTCCAGTGAAAGTCTAATCAGGCAATGAAAGCCACACTTTAATTTGGACAGAGAAAGTTTAATAAAAAGAAGTATCACAGCTGTGGCTGTTGGCACAGTGGATAGGCACCAGCCTGCGAACCTAAAGGTCGCTGGTTCGATTCCCACCCGGCCACATAACCAGGTGGCAAGCCAGGTCTCCAGTCAAGTCTGTAGCTGGAGTGAAAGGCAACCATACATTGATGCTCCTCTCCCTTTCTTCCTCCCTCCCTTACCCTCTCTCTAAAAATGATGAATAAAATCTTAAAAAAAAAAAAAAAAAAAAGTATCAGCTCTAACCAAGGACTGAGGGAACTCACGTAAAGTAGTAGCTATAAGGAGTGATCATTGTCTCCAGGGCTAAGACAAAGGACTCAGAGCATTCCTCCATCCGGCCTCTAAGCCTGAAGTCCAGGTCATGTCGGAACAGGCAAAGAAAGCCATGGTCACTAACTGGCACAGAATTTGCCATGATGCCAGGCCGGCAGAATTTACCAGCAAAGTGCGCTGAGGAGCTTATGGGAAAGTCACTTTCTATTTACTACGGGGTGGATTTCCCGAGTCTCTCTGCCCTCCGTCACCTGAGAGGTATGCCAGGGGGAGCTTCTGGGTTGTTGGCCATCTTGTTCTTCAGGGGCTGGACCCTGGAGAAGCAGCCAGTTGTGCCCTTCCTGGGCACAGAAGCCACCTGTGCTGCAGGAGCTGGAGTTGAGGGGGTGCTGTGTCTCTCTGCCCGCCCCCAACTCCCTCCCTCCCTCCCTCCCTCACTTCCTCCTCTGCGCCCTCCCTCCTAAGGAGTTATGTGGACCCTAAGATATGGTTCCTGATATTCCGGGGGCCTCCTCCGCCCTACGGTGCCTGGACCAGCCTAGTGTGGGTGTCTCGTGCACCTGTCACGGCCAGGGATGCTTTACTTCCAGTTTCCCCAACATATCTGGAGTGGAAGATTGGGTCAAGGGCTACAAAAATTTTAATGGAAACAAAACTTCCCTTATTTTTCCCAATGGTTTTGTTTATGCTAGAATATTTTCTTAAAACATTAATTCAAGCATATTATGGCTTTTGGTGGTGTTCTGACAACTTCCTCCTGAGGCAAAAGTCTCTAAGCTATCCTATTAAATATATTATAATTCCTATATTCCTCTCACTCTTCATGATTCTTCTTGATCACAAATTCTAATTTTCAACATTTCATGACAATCTGCTCCACTGAAGAAAACCCAGTACTCCAGATATTATGTTGTCGGGGTAGACTCAAATGAGACGAACAGTTTGCGATTTGGTGAACACACGTTCATTAATACCAACTATTCTTTTATATATATATTTGTAACCAGTAAGTGTTTTTTTCTCTTTTTTTCATTTAATTGTATTGTTGTTGTATTACCTCCATCCCCTTTTTCCTCCCCTCTGTCCCCCTCCCCACCCACCCACTCCCCCACAAAGTCAATCCCACTGGTTGTCCATGTCCATAGTTCTTCCATGCTAGTTCCTTGACTAAACTGCCCCCCTATTCTTAATAGTTAGAATTAAAATGTCTCTGTCAACCATACCTGATTCTGTTTATAACTTAAATTATGGAACACCTGGCCTAGTCCTATTTACATTTACAGAGAAAAGCAAGTCCTATGCCAGTGTTTTGTTGTTTGTTATAAACTAATGCTCTTCTTCTGTAGCAGTGGTTCTCAACTAGGGGTGCTTCTGTACCTATACCCCACAGGGGACATTGAGCCGAGCCTGCAGGTGTTGGGATTGTCCTAATTGGTGGAGGGTGTCACTGCATCTCTCGTTACATTGCTGAACGTTCTCCAATGCACATGACAATACCCACAGCCCGAAACATCAACAGTTTTTCTGTTGAGAAACCTGTTCTTTACGAATATCCACATTGCTCTTTAATGCTTATGTTCATTAGTTTTAAAGAAGTTTTTGCCCCCCAGTTTTGGAGAGAGTTGGAAGTGCGTGGTTTCCCCCCTTCAACCCCATTGACAAGATCATTATTTGCTCAACCATGTACTAATTCATAAGATACTATCTATTGCTCTGGGAAGTAAGAATTTCAAGATCGATTGCTTATTTAGATTGACATAAATAACATTAGCATTGTAAACTTTGAGACATCTGATAGAAAAAAATTGTTATGTTTATGTTTTATTTATGAAGAAAACAACCTTACCTTGGAAAGGAAGGGCAATTCCCTCAGCACATCCCCTTATTCGAGAATCTCTCCCTCTGAACCGTGTTTCAGCAACATCATTCTGATTAGTGTTGACTTAGCCCATCTAGTCAAGGCTAGAAGCACACACTTTAATGATGGTGCTGAAATTAAAGTTCATTCTTGAATTAACACAGTGAAAGTGTGTTGCTCGTCCGCATCACTGCCTCGTGCCGTGGGCAGGCCCGGAAGGTGAGACCTCTGCTCCACGCAGTCGCTCAGGGGTCACGGCCACCTTGGATTTTGAGTGCTTTAGTATTCAACAGCCCTGTGTACTTCAGGCAACAACGGATTTCATACCAGGATTACGTGCTTACAAAATGTCCAGTGGGCTAGAGGAGTGGGAGCCACGAGGCCACCCTGTAACTTCGTGGCCAAAGCTGTGACGTGGCATCAGCAGCCATGAGCAGCTGCTCCCCCCGCCACACGGCTGCCCGATTGCAGCCTGGCCATGCGCGCTGCCGCCAGCTCTGTCTGGGTTACTGTCCCCTTCATTTCCCAGATGTCAGGAGGAGGCAAAGTCCTTCCTTGGCAGAAGCTGAACAGCATCCAGTTGAGAAAGCTAGATGTTGTGCCTTCAATGTTTAATGTCTCTGATACGGAGCAGAACAGAGAAGGGGTGGAAGTTCATCCAGTCCTCACCATAGACATTAATAATTTTTTTAAATTTAATCTTATTGTTGTTGTATTACATCCATCCTCTTTTTGCTCCTCTCTGTCCCCCTCCCCACCCACCCATTCCCCCCAAAGTCAATCCCACCTGTTGTCCATGTCTATAGTTCCTTTATACTGTTCTTGTCTAAACTGCTCCCTTTTCTTGCCTCTGCCTCCCCCCTGCCCCCAACCCCCTTTCCCCCCCAACCTCCTTTCCCCCTGACCACTGAAGG
>PVIW01010455.1:0-44083 GCA_004026585.1 Noctilio leporinus
TTACACAATGGAATTCTATATAGCAGAAAGAAAGAAGGAACTTGTACCCTTTGCAACAACATGGATGGAACTGGAGAGTATTATGCTTAGTGAAATAAGCCAGTCAGTGAAGGACAAATATCATATGATCTCACCCATTACGGGACAATAATGAACAAAACTAACAATAAGCAAAACAGAACCAAATATATGAATACAAGGAATAGGTCTTCAGTGGTCAGGAGGAAAGGGGTTGGGGGGAGGGGGGAGGCAGAGGCAAGGAAAGGGAGCAGCTTAGACAAGAACCTAGTATAAAGGAACCATGGACATGGATAACAGGTGGGATTGACTTTGGGGGGAATGGGTGGGTGGGGAGGGGGACAGAGGGGAGCAAAAAGGGGATGGATGTAATACAGCAACAATAAAATTTTTAAAAATAATAAATAAAAATAATTATAATAAATAATTTAAGAAAACAATGGTTCTTAACTGGGGATGAGTTTGATATTGAGGGGACAGTTGGCTATGCTCGGAGACTTTCTTAAATTTTATTTTATTATTGTTGTATTATATTCATCCCATTTTCCCTCCCTGCTCTCCCCTTCCCCACCCTCCCTATTCCCCCCCACCCCAGTCAATCCCATTTATTGTCTATGTCCATGAGTCATCTATGCTGGTTCCTTGACTAAACTGCTCCCCTTCTTTGCCTCGTTCTCCCTCCTCCCTCTCCCCTCTGCACACTGAAAGTCTGTTCCTTGTATTCATGTATCTGGTTCTATTTTGCTTGTTTGTTTGTTTTGTTCATTAGTCTCCTGTAATGGGTGAGATCATATGGTATTTGTCTTTCACTGACTGGTTTATTTCACGAAGCATAATGCTCTCCAGTTCCACCTATGTTGTCACAAAAGGTAGGAGCTTTTTTCTTTTTCTTGCCTTCTGCTGTGTAGTATTCTACTGTGTAAATATACCACAATTTTTTGATCCATTCATCCACTGATGGATACTTAGGCTGTTTCCAGCACTCAGGTATTGTAAATAATGAGGCTATGAACATAGGGGTACATAGGTTCTTCTGAATTGGTGTTTCAGGGTTCTTTAGTTAGACTTTTTGATAGTGAAATAGCGGGAGGTTGTTGGCAAAGGTCATCAAAAAGATGTGACTACCAGTTTGATTCATGACCTGGACCTGGGTAATTGCAAGCTCCCCATCCCCTCTCCTCTCTTTGTAAAGTACACTCCACATGCCTTCTCCACTGTCCAAGGGCATTGTGAGGGCCAGGAATCTGCATACAAAGTCATTGTAACTTTTTTGACCTTAGGAAAAAATAATTAATCTCTCTCTCTCCAATTCTTTATAAAATGAAGTGTTTTATATATACATATTCACATGCCAAAAAAAAAAAAACACACACACAAATTTTTTTTGCTGGTGAAATAGACCGTATTGTGATTTGATATAGTACATTGTGACGTATGATTAGTTTTCTAAAATTGTATATATCCATCAAGAATTTTCAAACAATGATTTACTCACTATAGGACACTTGATTATTTTGCTATGTCAATCTACCTAAAATAAAACCTTTTTTCACTATGTCATGTAGTTAAATATAAATAAAGGTAAATATTAAAGGTTGACATGCTAAAAGCTACAAGGATGTGCTATTCCTGATTTAGAATCTCCTCCTAAATGTCATATTTAAAAGTAAAAAATAACATTTAGATTTAAATTAAGAAAAAGAAATGCATATATAGTTATATACATATGTATTGTATCCTTTCTCAGTGCCAACAATAATTAATATTTTAACTAAAATTTAGTCTTACTTTTAAAAATAAAAGTGAAACAAAATTATTATTTTATTTTATAATTCAAATGATCAAATATTAATTATAAAAAATAAGTAGTTGCTTAATCCTTTACTAATTTCAAATGCATTGATTTTTGGAAATAGGACTTTAAAATATTTAGTGCGAAGGAAAAATTAAGCAAGTGAGATATCTAATGAATCTGCATTTACCACTTGACAGTAAACTCAAACTACATAGTTGTAAACAGATTTTAAAAGGAGTGCATTTCAGGAAAAAAATCTAAGGAAAGAATAATAAACCGAACAATCAATGAACAATGATTTACCATGATAAAATAATTCTGAAAAATATTTAATGCAAGAAATATATAGAATTAATTAAACTGAAAAGTAAAGCACTAAATTATTTGTCTAAAGCTATAAAGCTATGCACACATATGCAAAGAAAGGAGTAAGGGATAAAGTTGAAGGGAAAAAAAAGAGATCAAGGAAAATATAAAAACTATAGGAGAACCTATTGTAATTCTTATTAAGTTTCCCTAATAACAATTCAGAGGGGGAAATTGCCTATAATTTTTTTCTGAAGTGTTCTCATGGAATAGATTCCTGCTACATGTTTCTTTTCAGTTATATAAACCACTGACTTTAAATTTCGTAAGAGTAGCTTGAGCTTTGGAGTTCCTGTCCATGAGCTATGCCCTTTCTCCTCAATTCTCTAAAGCATAAAATATAAAGAAAAACATTTAAATATTATGGTTCAGAATAAAAAGATAGATGCACCAAATATTTTATTAGAAGACCCCTAAGAAAAGGTTAGTGTGCATTCTACTGAAGATCAAGTGGAACGTGTTCATAATGTAGAGAGATTGCACTTTCAGGAACTTCTGAAAATAATATCATTGTAGACAGGCTTAAATACTTCTAAGGACTGGTATTAAGTTAAAACTTCTGTAAAGTATGACTGTGAACAGCAGCATAGACTTTTGTCTGAGCATTTAAGGAAGATCAAGTCAAGTGTATTAATAATAAGAACCACATGAAAGCAGTACGTCCAGATAATTATTACAACATCATTTGAAAATCTAAGCCATATTTGTCACATTCATTCAGGCATTTGAGACAGTAAGTAATTTTCTTTTTAAATCCCAAAATAACAGATATTAAAAAGGCACGTAAGTGGTCTGGATACTGGGGAAGCACGACTGATATTTTATCCCTCTGACAAAGTAAGTCTGTACACCACATTCCAAATCAGTAAATAAGAAAGCCAAACAACAATAACAAGAACACCTGCTGAACACTGAGATAAACCGATACAAATCTAGTCACCCTTGGTTCCTCAAGTAAAGGAAGCTATGAGAATACCTTTTCAGCCTAAATTCTCAATCAAAGCCACTGGTAGCCCTGACTTTACAGTGTGATAACCATACAAGGAATTTGCTATTTTCTCATCATTAACATATTAATGTAAACTTGTTATTTTAGGTAACCTTGAAAATATTTTTCTGTTTTTATTTGGTGAGATAGTCCTGCTAAAATCAGGTCATGGCTTACTTCAGAGTGGTTTTCTTTTCTAAATCTGTCTTCAATTGCTGCTTCACAATAAAGAAGATGACAGTAGTTAATCAATAAGCTATTTGTATATATGAGAATAACATTCCCTCAAAAGATAACTGCAGTGCCTCAATTATTAACCACTGAAATTATACAAACAAATATGTGAGATACATGCACTTCCATATGAAGAGACAAAATGTCATAATCAATTACATGTAAATGTGCTTAAGGAAATAAAATAACTTTCAAGGCATAGCATTTTATATATTTTCACATATAGATATGTATGTGTGGATACACACACACACACACACACTCACACTTTCCCCATCATTTTCCTAACAGGGAGTTACTACTGTGTAAGTATTAAGAAGAGTAAACACACAAGGAAGTTAGTGACTCATCCTTGAAAAAAGTAATCCCATCTGAGAAAACATGACTCTAAATCTCAGTTTAAATGGTACTACTCAAATATAGCCAGCCCAGCCCCTAAAAGCCTTTAGCTAACTTAGAAATACTTACTTTCTCGAGTATTTAGGACCAGAGATACCTATAAGCAGTGGCTGAGTGACTCCCACATTCCCTGAGCCTGCCCTGTAAATTTTAGATGCATGGGAAACACACTCTCCTGAGGTCTCTCACCCAGGCAGCTTTTCAGAGTAGGTGTGCTCCAGGACCAAACTGAGCAGGTGGTTAAATATCCAAGGTTACTTGTGGGGCAAGTTTAATGTAGTTCGTGAAACAATAGAGTGAATATAAAGAAAACACAGCTTTTATTCTTTTTACCAATTTACACCATTTAAACAATCTAAAGCAGCACCAGCTATAGTTATAACTACACATTATGTGCATTTTGATGTGATATCATTTGGATATCCTTTTTCTGTGGACAGAGTATATGTTAATTTTAAAATCTGAAATATCTCCTCTACCATGCTAAGCAATACCAGCTGGTAGGAACTACCTTAAGTTCAATCAAAAACACTTTAACTCAGCAAAGATGACTCTTTTTCTCAGTTCAATCATGCCAAATTTAGAAATATATTATTTAAGTAAGCACCTGGATATGGTTCATCAAATAGTCAACAGATTTAGTGCATAGATGTATCAAATGGTCACACATCATTCTGAGAAAGGTACTAAGGGATAAACATGAAAAGGTGAGACAGAGTATTAAATACATGCTTCAGCATATCTAAGCTTTACTTTTAAAAATACGTTTTAAGAACTTTTTTCTTGTTCTTTGAAAATATTTTGCATTATCGTAGCTATTTACAAAATATTGTCAACATTGTTTCCTCACTAATTGATGCTTCAGGTAAATACTCCTTATTTTAAATTATCCCTTGTTCCACAGGGTAATATCAACCTATCTTTCAAGGTTTAATCCAGGAGAATTAGGAGAAACATCTACTCCTCTCTCCCATTTTTATTTCTAATAGCCTAAGCACTTTTGTCCTACTAAACTGAATACTCACTTTGGCTTCAGATGTGTCTAACTTTCGCTCCATGCCTAGACTACAGTTTATGTAAAATGTGTAGTATTTTTGAACTTCTGAATGAAGTAACTAAATCAATGAAAGATAATCCTTAGATAAATGACGATACTGTACTGCTCAGATTTGGAAGAAGCCAAGAAGGTTTGGAAGAACATAATTGGAACACAGTGGAAAGATACAAAAGAGCTTGTTCTAGATAGACTGGGAGAACAACTAGAAAGAAATCAAAGAACACATGCAAATGGCAATCTTATAGAAATTATGCATAGAATAGACATTTGATTCTGTGAATATTAATTTCAAAGTGTCCTTATTAACAGAAATATTTTATAATAGGATAGAAGTGACTACAACATGAAAATAATTTGTATTCACTTTGGTTAGGAAACAAATTCATGCAAGAGAGGCATGAAAGCATTTATATGGGCATTATTTGAAACAAAACCTTTTCATTCCACTGTCAGACTAGAGACTAAAAATTAAAACCACAACTTACTGTCTACATTAACATGACTGGGTGCTATGTCTGTCTTCACTATCTCGATTACACTTACAGGAGCATTCTGCCTGGGCAGGGGGTAAGATTGTTCATTATAGGGCCTTTCTGAAAGACCCCCATACTCTTCAGTGGGAAACATCAACAGACAGTTTTTCCTATGATCCTTTACTTTCTTACTTCAAATTTTCCACCTTGTTCTTTCTACAAATAATGCTGGACTGTTCCGTCACTGTCCTTACCCAATCCTCATCCAGTCTCTATTTTGAAAGACCAAATGTTCATTTTTTCTTCAGTATTTCATTTTAATAGTAGGTTTCAGGGAATTATTGTTTAGGTCATATGAGCAGCATCAATCAAAAGATACTGAATACTGCACAGGGTGCAGAGTGCTGCCAAGCATTTTAGAAAATGTACATCATGTGGAGAAAATGTGGTCCTTGCCTGTTGAGATGTTTACAGTCTAAGGACATGGCAACTCACAGTCTAGAGTTGAGTAAACAACAAAGTATCATATTAATCAAACATTTGATTCTCAATACACTTTGACATTATTTTCTTCTACTCTAAGACACTAGCCAAGCTTTGTGAGATTTTCTGTTCTTTCCCTTGCTGAGATGAGCAGTAAACTCAGCTTTATCTTATCTTCTCATTAATAAGTGGTGCTGGTGATATTTGGGGAGTATGCTTTCAACATACGCAATTCGTATTGTACATTCATATTAATGTTTGTTTGACCTCAGTCAAAAAAAAGCAAAGAAAAAAACAAACTAAAAATAATTATTCTCAGAGCCTTATAGGAACAATCCTTCCATATGTTCCAGTGCTGAAATTAAGTATAGAAAAGAGAGGGAAATGAGAAGTAGGAATACTAAGCTTTATAAATTAGCACCTAGAACACATGACAGAGACATTTTATTGAAGAAGATACAAGAAACATTGCACATAGAACAATGGTACCAAACACCTTGAAAAATGCAGTATCTGTATTTCATATTCTAGTTCCAGCTTTACTGAGGTTTACATACAAACACATGAAGAAACAGAAGAGGCTGAAGCAGGTAAGGAATGCCACTCAGAGCAAGAAGACAGCTTAATTTCACTCAACTGTTTCATTTATTGTTAAACCTCCAGATGATGAACCTTAATACATGCTGAGAGGCTGTGTGGAGAGAAAACAACCTATGGATTCTTAAGAGAGCAATTGAAATCTCTGAGTAGGAAGTAAAAGATGTCATTTAGAATAGTGTAGGTAACGGTTGCATTAAGAATGTCTTGACAAAGATGTTCAGAATAAAGTCCATACTCGGTAACTGAAAATACAGGATTACACAAAAAAATATGATTATGAGAAAGGATGCTGAATGACTCTTGTTATTACAGCAAATACCAGCATGTGTATAATAGGGTACCCCTTTTTTTTTTTTTTTTTTTGTATTCTTCATACTTGGATCAATTGAAGAGAAGTACTAAATTATACTGAAATATATGAAATCATTTTCTTGTATGTATGTATCAAATTATATTACTTACAAAAATAGAATATTTAAAATCTATTTACAATATTCTCTCTTGAGTGGTTAATAGATTTCCTGAAGTTCTGTATTCACAAGCCCTTACTATTTTTGAAGTTTATAAGTAAAACTCATACCCTTCA
The DNA here is from genome assembly GCA_004026585.1 of Noctilio leporinus. NCBI lineage: Eukaryota > Metazoa > Chordata > Mammalia > Chiroptera > Noctilionidae > Noctilio > Noctilio leporinus. Next base: position 7,000 of record PVIW01010455.1, read on the forward strand.
GCTTCTGATTATCTAATTCTAACTTAGCTTATTGAGATCTAAATCTATCATAGCTTTTTTTATTATACTAGATCATATTCTTTTTTAAAGACTTTATTTATTAGTTTCAGAAAGAAGGGAAGGGAGAGAAGCAGAAAGGCAGAGAGACATCAATGTATGGTTGCTTTTCACCTGCCTCCAACTACGGACCTGGCTGGAGACCTGGCTTGCAACCTGGTTATGTGCCCTGATTGGGAATCAAACCAGTGACCTTTGGGTTCACAGGCCGGCGCCTTATCTACTTATCATATTCTTAACCATCAATTCATAAAATAGAGTGGACCTCTGAGTGTGCATTTTTGTTTTTCTGATTTTTTTGTATCGCTTTCTTTTAAAAATATTTTTATAACATGATTGTAGGAAAGCAAATTTGCTACTAAAAGTTAATATCCCAAGAGATTTACATAAATCTCGTGTGCTAAGATGTGATTGTTAATTTTATATCATTTGACTGGACAATGGGATACCCAGATATTTAATCAAACATTATTCTGTACATTTCTGTAAGAATGACGATGAATGAAATTAAAATTTAAGTTGGTAAACTGAGTAAAGCAACATGCCTTCCATAGTATGGGTAGGCTCAGGCCTATCAATGAAGGTCTGAGTAAAACAAAAAAGCAAAGTAAGAAAGACTTCTTCCTGCCTAATCACTCTTCAACTTAGACATTGGCATTGTCCTGCCCTCTGTCTAAAATTGAAACATCAGCTCTGCTTGGGTCTTGAAGCAGCAGGCCTTTGAGCTCTCTTGGGCCTCCAGCTTGCTGACTCATATTACAAATCTTGGAACTCATCAGCCACAATAATTATGTAAGCAAATTCTTTATAATAAAGCTATCCAGCCATTAAAATAAAAAGAGAGACATTTTAATGAAGAAGATACAAGAAACATTATACATAGGACAATGGTGCCTCAGTTCCCTTCAAGGTATCACCTCCTTAGGATGTCACATAGTTCTCCCAATCACCATCAACTGCTGCATTATATTTTCCTGAATCTCATCAATGGTCTGAAATCTCTTCCCTTTCAAAGAGAAAGCCAGAAAGGTGCAGGGCACCAAATCTGGGCTATAAAGGGGCTGAGTCATTGGGGTGATTTGATATTTCACCAAAAAACCCTGCATGAGATATGATGCATGAGCAGGCACATTGTCATGATGAAGCTGCCAATCACCAGTTGCCCACAGCTGTGGCCTTCTGAATTATCCAAACACTTTCCACTGAGGAATGTTCAAGCTTCATACAAAATTTGATGCAGCTTCATTGCTCTACTTGCTCAGGCATTTTGAGTGTGACAGCCACATTGTACACATGCTCACTCAATGATCTCTATAGCCCACTGACTAGTACAGTGAAGTCACCATTTTTCATGCATGTGCATTCCAGTCCACTCTCCTTGGAAAAAAAGGAATGGGACACTTTTGCATTTGATTGCAGACTGTAGCACAGAATTGTTGCACATTTGATAGCAATATGAAGAGTGAGACATAGGAAATATTTAGTGAAGATGTTAGGAGATACTGAAGATGGCCAACATTCATTATAATTGGGGGTCATTGGAACCTGCTGGCTACTTTCCTGAGTTTATATTCTTGCCTGTCAATGGCTCATCTTCAAGGTCAACTCCCTAGAAAGAAATTGTTTTGAAGGTTTGGAGGTAACTAGTTTTGTATTTTACAATAAAAGAGTCTTCTCTGTTTCCAGGCTTAGTAACCTTTCTGTACCTGGGCCTCTGAGTAGAGTCATTAGTATCCTACAGTCTAGCAGACTCTTAGTGTGTAAACATGGCACTTATTGCTATATAGTCTTTAGATTATTTTTCCTATAATTTTAGAGCATTAGAGAAAAAACATTTGCAATCCAAAAATATGTTAGGCAGATTTTAAAGTTCATAATCCATGCTTCACTAGCCTTTATTCAACATCTCTTCTCAGTTTTGACAGTATGCTTACTCCACATACACATGGGGTCCTGTGTCTGCTTTTTGAAGCATGGCTTCATCAAATGGTATGAATTGTAGACTAAAACAATTTTAAATTTCAGTTCTAGTCTGGGCAGCTCCTCTTTATATAACATCAGACTCTTTATTTTACCTAGATTTTAGTTTCTGCATTTTTTAAAAATGTAATATTTTCAATCTTATGGTAAGCATTAAAGATAGAAGATGAAAATGTGGTAGAAGCAGCTTTTAGGCCCTTTCTTGAACCTGTCTGGTTTGGCCTCCTTCCCTCCCCTCAGGCCTCCACCATGTCCAGTAGGATGACTCAGAACACCCTCAAGGTGTCCACCTCTGGCTCCCAGGGCTTCAGCAGCTGCAGGTACTCCAGTGGGCCAAGCATCACTTCCTCAACTATTTCCCGGGTGGGCAGCAGCTACCGAGCTGGCCCAGGCTGGATGGGAGTTTCAATGGAGCTCGGAGTATAGGAACCATCAAAGCCGGCCAAGTGAACCAGAGTCTGCTGAGCCCCTGAAGCTGGAGGTGGACCCCAACATCCCGCACATGTGCAACCAGAAGGAGAAGATCAAGAGCCAAAATAAGTTTACTTCCTTCATTGACTAGGTGCGGAGCCTGGAGCAGCAGAATAAGATTCTGGAGACCAAGTGGACTCTCCTGCAGCAGCAGACGACTCGCAGTAGAACGCCAATGTGCCTGAGAACGGCATCAACAACCTTCCAGTGCAGCTGGGAACACTGGCCCGGGAGAAACTGAGACTGGAGGCGGAGTTTGGCAGCATGCAGGGGCTGGTGGAGGACTTGAAGAATAAGCAGGAGGATGAGATTAGCAAACGCAGAGATGGGGAATGAATCTGTCCTCATCAAGAAGAAGGTGGATGAAGCATACAAGAACAAAGTAGAGCTGGGGTCTGCCTGGAAGGGCTGACTGATGAGATCAGCTTCTACAGGCAGCTGTATGAAGAGGAGATTCGTGAGCTGCATTCCCAGATCTCTGACATGTCCGTGGTCCTGTCCACCAAGGTCAAGGCGCAGTAAGGGATTGCCAATGGCTGGGGCTGAGACCATGTACCAGATCAAGTATGAGGAGCTGCAGACACTGGCTGGGAGGCAGGGGATGACCTGCGTCGCATGAAGATGGAGGTGTCTGAGGTGAACCAGACAATCAGCTGCATCCAGGCTGAGAATGATGGCCTTGAAGGCCAGAGGGCTTCCCTGGAGCCGCCACTGCTGATGCAGAGCAGCGTGGCAAGCTGGGAGTCAAGGATGCTCAGGCCCAGGTGGCTGAGCTGGAAGCCGCTCTGAGAACCACCCAGCAGGACGTGGCCGCAGCTGCGCGAGTGCCTGGAACTCATTAACGTCAAGCTGGCCCTGGACGTGGAGATGCCACCTGCCACAAGCTGCTGGAGGGCAGGCTGGAGTCTGGGATGCAGAACGCGGGGCCCTACCAGGACTGCGACTGCCAGCGGTGGCTGCTCAGGTGCGCTGAGCTGGGGTTACAGGACCCTCGGGGCCTGGACTTCAGGCCGGCGGGGCTCAGGCTGGGCTCCGGCCACTCCAGCCGCACCAGCACCACCTCCTCCAAGACTGTGGTTGTGAAGAAGATTAAGATCCGCGAAGAGAAGCTGGTGTCTGTCATCTGATGTCCTGCCCAAGTGAAGGATCACTGCGGTCCTTCCTGTCCTCCTGAGCAGGCGGGAGCGGAGGGCACAGGAGACCCGCCTGGAGCCCTTCCCCAGTCCCCAGCTCACCCTTGGGGTGCGGGGTACACTGTCTGGGGGACCGCCTTTTACCCATGACCCTGACTAAAAGCCAAATCAAGTGCTTTTTCCCACCCAAAATAAAGTCTCAGTTGGCTCTGCCATAAAAAAATAAAATAAAAAATAAAAAATAAATTAAAAAATTAAAAAGAAAGAAAGAAAATGTTGTAGCAAATGATGCATGTTTATGGTGTCTAGATCAAAAAGGCTTCTCATGAGAACTCTCCCCCAGTCAGCTCAGCATCTTGCCTGAATTTTGCTCCCAGACTGCCTTTCTGTCGGAGTCCTGGCTGACAGCCTTGGTCATTGATTGGTTATGATATCTGAAGAAGAGTTGTTCTGGTTCTTAATGGCCTAGAATGTATAGCTCCTACCTATAAGGATCATACATTATTTTTAAAGAATTTAAGTAGAGAAACTAATCTGACAAAAGCATTGTAGAAGGGTGGCGTCTTAAGAGAGGAGAAATAGGGGGCTAGATATACCTTAAATTGTACAATTTATAGCTATTATATTTACCCACAGGGCTTTCCTTGACTATAAATGAAGGTGTATGTGTGTGTGTGTGTGTGAATGTAACAGTAGTTATAAAAATACAGTTATACTTTTGAGAATACCTACATGAAGACAATTTGGAAAGAAAGTTAGGAAAGAGAAGGGGTGGTACTTGTTCTAGGAAAAAAGAATTAAGTCCAATTTCAAGTTTTTAACTTCAAGGATTCAAAGTTGGTCTCTGAACAAAGCAGAGAAGGTCAAGTAGCCCAGTTAGGAAATTTTGCTTTGGCTTTTGGCCTCATGTAAAAATTCTTGTATTTTTTAAAAATATTTTATTTATTATTTCCAGAAAGAAAGGAAGGGAGAGAAGCAGAGAAACATCAATGTATAGTTGCCTTTCACCTGTCTCCAGGCACAGACCTGCCTGGAGACCTGGCTTGTAACCTGGTTATGTGCCTTGGCTGAGGAATCGAACCAGTGACCTTTGGGTTCGCAGACAGATGTCTTATCCACTGTGCCACCAGCCAGAGCAGTGAGTCTGGTGTTTTTTATGGAAAATAAAATGTAAGCCTTTAGAGGAGGCACATACTTTTAAATCAGAAGCATGCATTTTTATAACAGAAAATCAATTTTCCGTGGCATCTGAAAGTTACCTGAAATATGGTATTACATACATTTTTGAAGGATTAAATTATTGACATGTACAGTCAAACCCTGCTAGTTCTCACTCTTCTAATGTAATAATAATTTTCATAAAATTCTCAAATGTCTCAATCCTTTTCCCTGAAACTATTTCAGGAAAGATTTTGCAATAAAGTACTTAAATGTTTTAAATTTTATAGATGCTACAATGTGAATAATTTTTAATCTTCTATAATAGAATATATTTAAAGGAGATTCTAAACTAAACTTGGTTTAAGATTTGGAACAAATACATTATTACATTCTTTCAAATAATGGTCATACTCAATGAGTTAATTTAAGTAGATATTAAAAAATTACAGCACTGTCCTAAAAAAAACAAAATTAGCTAATTGATCTTTTCTTCTTTAATATAGTTTGCTTCTTTTAATTTCTCAATTGCATTTATTTTAAAAAGGTTATTCCACCAGGCTTTTGATCATTGCTTTTAAACATAATAATTTGTAATTCCTTAATAAGCAAAAAATGACTAAAGTTTACCTCTTGCTTATAGACTAATTATATTAAACTTACCCATTTACATTTGCAGTGCTTCAATAGATTCACAGTATAAATCATCTGAACCCTGGTTAGTCTCTCCCTAAGGGTAGCATGATGACACTACCTTAAATTCAAGTTCCATAATATGGAATTGACAGCAGTTAGAAAAAAGAACACATACTTTGTGATTTTTTTAATACATAACTTTAACGTTTTGAAGATTTTCAGAAAATGTGTGTGTACTGTTTTCCTAATTTCTCAAATATCAACCCAATTTCCATTGTTAAAAAACAACTATTACTGAGTATGTGTGTTTTTTTCTAAAATGAAATTCTCAAACAGTAATTAGGACCCACCACACTTCCTCAATGTTCAAATACAATGCTTTGTGGCAACTATTTCACTGCAGACAATAGAAGAAACCATAAGTAACTTTTATCTAAGAATCATTATTATTCTTCTGACCATCTGGGCCATTCAGAAAAGTTTTAATATATGTATTTACATATTGCCTGAAGTAATATAAAAAAAGATTAAAATATTTCATTTCATAAGTATAGCATTTTTATCTGGTGAATATTTCAAATTAGCACAGTAATAGATCTATTTATCTACTTTATTCTCTATAGAAAGTTACTTAAAATAAATTGAAATGGTGGCACAAACTTTTCATGGCAACTTATAAGGAAAACTAAGACAGTTTCTTTTCCTTTTTATTGAATTTCATGGGGTCTTACTGGTTAGCAAATTATACAGGTCACAGGTATGCAATTCCACAACACATGATCTATACACTGTATTGTGTGTTTACCACCAAAAGGCAAATCTTTGTAAATCACCATTTAAGTCCCCATACCCTCCTCCAGCTTTCCCACTTCCCTCTTCCCAGCACCAACAGTTTTAATGAAGAGTTCAACACCTTAATGTAAGTATAGATTTAAATTATAACTGTATATCCTTTAAACAGGACTTCTGCCTGACTCAATGCTATGATCACTTTCTTCTAGATGTTTTATTATAAAATAAACACAAATTTACAGAAGAGTTGTAAGACCAAAGGGAAATTCAGGTATACTCTTCATCCAGATTCTCCCGTTGTGGATACTTCATGGTGTTTACTTTGTAATTGTCTCTCTGTATATTAATGGATACATATGTATTATTGTTTGCTCCGAACAACTGAGATTATTACAGATAGGATGCACCATTACCCCTGAATAAAACAGCGCATATTTTCTACAAAAAGATGATCTTGTATATAGCAACAATTCAACCATCAAAATCAGGAAGTTTACATGTTTACTTGATCCAATTCACAGAACAATTTAAATTTTAAAAGTTGTTAATAATTTGCTTTATAGTAAAAGGATCAAAAGTAGTCACACTTGGCAATTAGTCACCATGCCTCCAAGGGTTTCTTCAATATCAAATAGTTACTCTACTTTTTTTCTCGATTTTTGTAATCTTGACATTTCTTAAAAATATATAAAGAGTAGCTATTTTGTACAAAGTCCTTCAGATATTTTTTTAATGACCCTTGATTAGATTTGGGTTAAGCATTTAGACAGGAATATGACAGAATTCATGATGTACTCTAATTGCATTCTATCAGGTAATTCATGCTTTTGATTTGTCCCGCTACTGGAGATGGTTAATGTTGATCATGTTTTAAGGAGTTATGCTCCAGGGTTCCCCATGTAATTTAAGCTTTTACCTCTTTATAATAATAAATGTTTTGGGCAGGGATATCCATCAAAAAATATAAGTCTATTCTTCATCAAACATTAACCTGCTAATTGTTGTGTCCACCTAATTGTTGTATCCACTATTGTGGTTACCAAGTAGTCTTTCTCTAATTCCATCTACATTTATTAGTGGTAACTTTCCTGTAAGAAAAAAAAATGTTTTCTCTTATCCTGATGGAGTCATTCATTTATCTACTTACACCACTATGGAGTCAGGGATCCTTGTTTTATTCAAGAGATTTTAATCCATCACACCCATTATTTATATTGATGCTCAAAGTATCCTTTACTTGGCCAGTTGGGCTTATTATTCTTTGAGCTCCTCTTTAATTTCTGACACAACATCACATTCTAGGCTCATCTTGGGCTTTCCTGTCCCAACCCTAGAATAAGTCATTTCTTTAAGAAGAGACTGAGGTCTGGGTATTAGGTGGTGCTATGCTCTCAAAGCCTCTTAGCGGGGAATATATAGGTATATATGCGCGTGCACACACACACACACACATATATAATGTCAATCTTATGGAAACCCTTAATAAACATTGATGAGCTTCAAAATCCTTGAGGTTTATCCAAGCTTTCCATATTCATAATTTCTTTCTCCCAATGTGAGAGATATTAGCCTCATATTGGTCTCAAAATATTTACTTATTTGTTTAATTACTGTGTTTGCTCCTAATCTTTTAACCATGTCAGGTTGCTACCTCACTCAGCTGTCTTCCTGCCAAGTGCTGACCTCCACTAAGCAACTACATTGCTTGGCCACCTTCATTGATTTCTAAACTTTCATCAGATCTCTTTGGCAGTTTTAAAATACCAACCTCTCATTAGAAATAAGAAAGGAAAGAACAAAGGAGGGTAAGAGGAAGGAAGAAAAGATGGGGAAAATGGAGGGAAATGGAAGAAGGGAGGTTGAAGAAGGAAAATCACTTGTTGAAAATACCGAGTTTGACAGTGAGCTTCAATTTCATGCCTTTGTACTCTGTAACACAAGACTACAAAGAGAGATGACTGCTTTCTGACCTACAGTTAAAATGGACTGTTTGCTATTTCCTCAATGATCAACATGTCTTTCTCATCATGCCTTTTGTTCGAGCTACCCTCACCACTTTTTTCTTGTTCCTGTGTCATCCTTCGTTCCATATTGCTAAGCAGCCAGATCACTCTGCAGTTTCCTTGCTCCATTTCGTACCCTTAAAGGTACTCTATTTTCTCATATGTGATAGTTATGTCCAATTTGCTCCTGGAGCGAGGTTGCACAATTATTAGTGCCAAAGGACTTTCTGGAATGTGAATATCCTTCACAGCATTAAAATGGGAAATGCTCAGTTTTCCTAAGCTGTGTTTACTTTTTGAAATGATTTGAGTGAATAACTAGACCTCTCAAAATTATAATTTTTCAAAGGCTGTCATTTGAAAATTACTAAAAATCGCATCATTTTTGGAATTAGGCCTTGCTCTATTTCTTAAAAGCCAAGTAGTCCTTTCATTTTTATTTTTTTCACCAATAACTGAGTATCACATTAAAGAAAACAAGGTATAATGGTCTCTGGAAACTGCACAAAAATTATCTAAGAACCTGAATTATTTCCAATAATCCTTCTCTCTTCACAAAAATCAGGATGGGGAAGATGGATGGTGATGGAAGGACACTCAATTTCAGTTGGTGAACATACAATATAGTGTACCGATGATGTATTATAGAATTATAGACCTGAAACCTGTATAAAGCTATTAACCAATATATCCCCAATTCAGTCACTAAAAAAGAAAAAAATGTATAACATAATTTGCTTAATAAAATAGCACACTGTATATCAAGGTAGACAGATGATAGGTAGGTAGGTACACAGATAAATAAGACAGACAAACAGGCCTGGGAGCCATTAAGCACTAAAGACCATCTTTATTAATCTGTTATTTGGAATAAGAAGTTGTTAGATATACTCAATATAAAATTCTCAAAAATAATTACTTGATTTTCATAGGAAAAACAAATGATTTAGTGACATAAAATGTAGCATTCATTTCCTAAGCTAAATTCTTCTATGTGAGTTACCCCAAATTGTACAGGATTATCACGTGCACAAAATTTTACAAAGTGAAGCATTTTTTTTTTTAAAGATTTTACTTTTTAGAGAGAAGATAGAGAGGCAGAGAGGGAGAGTGACATTATTGTATGGTTGTCTTTCACCTGCCTCCAGCTACAGACCTGGCTGGAGACCTAGCTGACAACTTGGTTATTATGCCCTGGCTGGGGAATCAAACTAGTGACCTTTGGGTTCGCAGGCTGGCATCTTATCCATTGTGCCACCAGTTAGGGCCCAATGTGAAGATTTCTATATACCTTTCTATATATCTGTAAAAAGGTGAAAAGTTAATACTTTAAAATAGATCTCAAGTTATAAGAAGTACTAAGGTTTCAAATCAAGTTATTCCTGCATTTATCATTAACTAAACATGAATTAATTAAAACTGTTTAAATTGTTGCATTTTCAAAGTTTCAGAAACATGTTTGACTTATCACATTTGTCAAAAAAACAATGTTTTTAACATGCACTCAGTATTTACCATGCAGTAAACATTTTGTGACACACATTAGATAGACGATAGATGATAGATAGATAATACAGATAGAAATTGATGCGAAATTTTTTAATATTCACACTTTTATGGACATCACAAAGACTCATTGGGGTTTTAGCTTTTTGGTATAACTTCAGAGCCCCTGGTATATCTATCTATCTATCTATCTATCTATCTATCCATCTATCATCTATCTAAAAGGTCTGTCCAGAAAAAGCCTAGCCATTGTTACTATAAAGAGAATGGTTTGCATGACATTGATGTAACCTGGCAGCCAAGGAGAGTGGACTGGAATATGCGTGTGCAAACAATGATGTGTTCACTCTACTAGTCATCAGGGACAGTAAATGATATTAAGTGAGCATATGTACTGTGTGGCCATTTCATTCAAAATGAATGAGCAAGTAAAACAACAAATCTGCATCAAATTTTGCATTAAGCTTGAACATTCTTCTGTGGAAACTACTCAGGTGATTCAGAAGGCCACAGCTATGGGTGAATGGTTATTGACAGCTATATCATGACAATATGCCTCCTCTTGCATCACATCTCCTACAGAGTTTTTTGGCAAAACATCAAATTAATATCCCGGGTGACTTAGACTTCTACAGTCCAGATTTGGCACCTTGTACTTCCAGATTTTCCAAAAACTAAAATCACCTTTGAAAGGCAAAAGATTTCAGACTGCCAATGAGATTTATGAAAATATGATGGAGCAACTGTGCCTGGTCCCACAGTCCCTATTTTGAAAGAGACTGAGGCATCATTGACTATGTATAATATTTCCTGTGTCTTGTATCTTCTTCAATAAATGTGTATATTTTCCATAGTATGTGGCTGGATACCTCTGGACAGAGAATTGTATGTATAACATATTATTACCTGTCTTTGTTAGATTGCTAACAAAATGGGAAGAGAATTTTTCTAAAGAGGTAAATTGATGAACTACCTGGAGAACTAGCTCACTGAATCCTAGGTTATTTTCCATGATAAAATTATATGGTTATGGTTTTCTTTTCTAAAAATCAAACAATAATAACAGTTCATTGTTTAATAAGCTAATCAATCTTCATATGGAATGTGTAAGGGTATCCAATGCTAACAAAATTGCCATAAGTTCACTCACATATCTCTTGGTGAGTGGGCTTATCTTTGGTACTCTAAACATATCTTTTAAAATCCCTGTTTTATAAACCACTTTTTATAGTAAAATGGAAAATGTGTTTGAGTGAAACTACCAGTCTCACTCTCACACCTTGTGGCTTCATTCTGGCTGGTCTTATACCCTAAGAAACTTCTTATTCAGCATTCACTTACATTAGCCAATCAAAGTTCAATTTAAGCTTCATCTTATATACAAATACTTTCCTGCTCTTTATTATTTAAAAGTAACAATAAAAATGAAAACCTTGGGATTTTTGGACTTACAGTTTGCTTTGTATGACTACCAACATAATTACTTTAACATTTAATTTTACACTATATTAAGATCCCTCATTTTCTCTTTTACTGTTACATAACTTTTAATACAATCATGTCTTGTCTCTAACTAAATTTGTATCTTTCTACATACAAAAGCTCTATAAAGCACTACCAACAAATTATCTAACAAAGAGTTAAATGCCCAGTACATTTTCAATAAATATGATTGAAAAGGGAAAGTGGTTAAGATAGTGAAATAGAAACAAAAATAAAGAGAAAATTCAGGAGCAAGTCAAGACCACTTTGAAAGGCTCAGATCCAATATAGTTTCCCTCTTTGAAGTTTTCCTACATGATTCAAGATTCTGTGATTCTCTTTCATGAACTACCTTAGTAGATGCTATCAAGCCAATACACTTGAGCATTGGTTTGTCTTACTTATATTATTTACCCTTGTCTTTTTTTAAAATAAAGATTTTGTTATCTTTTTTTATAGATTTTATTTATTATTTTTAGAGAGAAGGGTAGGGAGAGAGGCCGAAAAGGAGAGAGACATCAATGTATGGTTGCCTTTCACCTGTCTCCAGCTACAGAACTGGTTGGAGACCTGGCTAGCAACCTGGTTATGTGCCCTGGCTGGGAATCGAACCCGCAGCCTTTGGGTTTGCAGGCCAGCACCTTATCCACTCTACCACCAGCCAGGGCCTTTACTCTTCTTTTCAGTCCACAATTCCTAGTATGATGCTGAAGCAGAATAGTGGCACAGAGAATGCTGGTTTGATGAATGACTTATTTCCTCTATTATAAACAAGGTTAGGTTTATCAATTGGCTGGAGAAGGGGAGAAGGAGTAAGAAATTCTTATGTTGCTCCCATTTAAAAATATGTTATAAGAGATTTGGTGCTCAGTGCTTGAAAAAAATCTAGAAACTATGGAGAGGCTCTGGAATAATGATTAAAAAGAGTTTTCTTGATCCACAACATCTGTATTCCTATTCTAGCTTAATGAATTTGTAAATTTTGCCTAACCTCTCTGTGGCTCAGCTCCATTAATGTTTGTTTGACTATTCATATAATTATTTTAACATTTAATTATATACTATTTTAAGACCTCTCTTTTTTTAGTATATATCCAAAAGGACTGTTGTGAAGATTAAATAAATTATTATATGACATCATGTAGAACAGGGTTTCTAAATGTTAGCACACTTAGCACAGGTAATTCTTTGTTGCAGGAGGTCGTGCTGTACATCGCAGGAGGTATGGCAGAATTCTTGGACACAACCTACTAGATAAATGCCTGTAGCACCCCTGACCCCTGTCACAGCAATTGTAATTGTCTCTAGGTATTGTCAAATTGCCAATTGCAGAGGCACAATCTCTCAAATTGAGAACTACTAGTCTAGTCTTTATAATGCATTATGAAAATAATTTATTACTACTAGCTTAAGATCTGAAGGTTAAAAGTACATAGGTTAAAACATTTATAATGTGAGCTTTAATTTGTAGACTATAGTTTCAAAATAGGGATGGAGATAATTTTATTAGTTGTACATCAGTGATACAATTATAGAACACCACAATTAAATCTAGCTTAATAAGTATTTACGTGGTGGCTTCAGAACTTTGGAAAATGTGAAGGCTTACTAGTTAGAGTGACATTTATATATTTTATATATAATATACAGTATATGCAAGTTAAAATATTGCCTTACTTGGCCATGGAAAACCATATAGGTTTCATAATAGATAAAAACAGTAACTTAGGGGTTTGTCAGCACAGTGTTACTCTAAATTAGTGGTGATTAACAATCATTTTATGAAGTAAATGTCAATTTTTTTAAAGGTTTTACTTATTTTTTCCAGAGAGACAGGAAGGGAGAGAGGCAGAGAGGGAGAGAGACATCAATGTATGGTTGCCTTTCACCTGCCCCCAGCTACAGATCTGGCTAGAGACCTGGCTTGCAACCTGGTTTTATGTCCGGCTGGGAATCGAACCGGCGACCTTTGGATTCATAGTCTGATGCCTTATCCATTGTGCCACCAGCCAGGAAATGACAATTTTGGAGAAGTAATTCTGTATTAAGATGTGGTTGAAGGGAGAGAGGCCAGTAACAGGATTGAGGCAAACAATTAAGAATTGACTAGGGTTTGACTGATTTAAAAAAAGGAGAGAATTGATGCAAGACATTCCTTCCCAATGATTCACTTCTTGGGTCACCACAGCTGGGTGTGCAAAGCTCCACACACACTCAGATATGTTTGTATGTGATAAAACTCATACCTTTTTATTTTACTTACCTCCTATTTTAGAAACGTTGGTTTTATAATCTCAGATAATTCCTATTGAAAGGAGAGGAGAACCCTAGTTCTAAAGCAGGGATAGTCTAAATACACTAACAAGGGTCAAAGGTCTTACTCCATATGCCTTTACTACCTTGATCTTATTCTATCAAACAATAATTAGTTATCCATGAAAACCACAAAGATCATGCTTTACTTGCTATGTGACTCCTTTCCCAAATGAGATGTTTAAGTTGTATGTTGATTGCCTCAGATCCAATATCTGACTAATAATTCATTTTGTTTATGTAATAAACATTAGAGAATCTAATAATTTTAGTTATTTTCAGATGGTTCATTATTGGTTTAATTTTTTAATGTTTACATATTTTATATGTTTCTGGTTTATTTGTAGCACTTTATTTCTTGGCAAACTTTGAGAAAATGAAAGAGATAAGTGGAATATAAATGTAAAAGGGAAAAATGTACTTGAAAAATAACTATTTATATCATAATTGGATAGGGGCCTATTGCTTACAATAAAATTGAAATTTAGAACTGAGAATAATGTAAATTCTAGGTTTCTACTGATAAATTCCCCACCTCTCTCTGACTTTAACTAAAGGTACTTTGAAAATAGGGGGAATTTTGCAGAATATATGCAAGATGCATTAGAAAGTTTCATCAATAATAGTGAATAATGCAATAATTGATCTCCTAAAATAGTAATGACAATTCTTCAAGGATCACATAAATTTATCATCTCAGAAGATTATTAACTTTTGTGGGTGAGCTTTTGAATACAAATAACCATGTAAATTGACAACATTTCCCATGGCTACCAAAGATACTTTTAAAGAGGTAATGCCTAAATATCTTTCTATTCATTTTTATCAATTCTGAAGGTGATCAAAAGAATTCTATTATCATATTTTTAATAACTTTTACAAAAAATATAAAAGACATCATAGAAGGTACATTCAAGACACAAGAAATAATAAATAAAAAGATTATTTTAGTGTGAGTATATATATATATATATATATATACACATATATATGTATTTACATGTGTATATACATAAACACACAAAGACTATAGTTTTATTGAATTAGCACTTAATCTAGATGCAACCAGAAGAAAAAAAAGGATTTAAATCCCTGAAATTTCTTCCTGTGGAAATTGCAGGGAACATTATGTGGTTGTAAAATTTCCTGCTAAGCATCATATAGCAGAGGCTTTATTTTTAGTGGTTTTATTTCTTTATAAAAAAGTGCAGCCAAATGGATTCTACTATTAGAAATTCAATATTCCCTAAGCTATATTCATAGAATTACATATAATGCTTAAAAATATGCAGCATTAAGGTGGACTTTGTCAGATGATTTTAACTCATAATTCAAATTTCTATCACTATCTCCACAGACTTATTTGGTAGGAAAACATTCTCATACTTCTTGTAATAAATTATCTTGACCTTTCTATATATAGAGATAAAAATATATGTCCCAATTAAATAAGCTCTAAATATTATATTTTGTCATAATGGTGAAATTTATTAATTTTACATATTATATATACATATATATTAGATTATAAGTGAATAGTTTAAAAGTAAGGAGGAAATTAGAAATTGGAGAATTAGAGAAGGTACTTTATCTATATAACAAATATTTATTGAGTACCAAAGAAACATTGGTTATACAACATTCCAAATCTTCTCAGTACTGCTACTGACCCAGAATAATTGGAACCAGAATTTTCTTTATAGAAATACTTATCCTAAACCTTAGGTAAATTTGACTTGTAGTTAACTCCTTAGAAATAATTAGTACTAAATCACTAAGGATATCCTAAAAACTCAGGTATGCCAATAAAATTAATCTAGTGACTCGGGATAATGCCTAGAGGTAAATGCCTGTGGCATTTAAATGGAGAGAGGCGAGAGAAAGAGGGAGAGGGAAGGAGGTGGGGGGAGAGAGTAAAAGAGAAGAGTAAGTTGAAGAATGGAAGGAAAAAGAGAAGGAAAGAACCCTGGCTGGTGGCACAGTGGATACAGCACCTGTCTGCGAACCCAAAGGTCGCTGGTTTGATCCCCAGTCAGGGCATATAACCATGTTGCAAGCCAGGTCTCCAGCCAGGTCCATGATTGGAGGCAGGTGAAAGGCAATCATACATTGATATCTCTCTCCCTCTCTGCCTCTCTCCCTACCCCTCTCTTTCTAAAAATAATAAATAAGTAAATAAATTAATTTAATTTAAATAAAAATAAACTAGGTTCAGTTATATGTGACATTTTTTCCCTAATTTAAATAGTAATGTCTGAGAGTTGGTACATATTTACTATGTCCAGGCCTAGTGCAAGATTTTTTGGATAGGTTTTAAAGTGGGTTTAATATCTTTATTTTACAAATTAAGGAATCAACGCTTACCAAAGTACAACCTCAACATAAATTATAAAGGCTACATATCAGAATTAAATTTTTCAGAATGGTATACAACTTAAGTTCAAATGATCATATATATAAAATTCTTCTTGACCTCCTCTACCTTTCCAAAATGGAGACTTGTTAAAACTTAAAATATTATTTACAACATAAGCCTTCACTTCTGCTACATTCTTGGTTTAGCAGATGCTAGGCATAATAAATGCAACTTGCAAGATGTATATTCCTCTAGGTCTCCTTCTCCTACTCAAGCAACTGATATTTTATTGGAATTGCTGAGCAATACAGAAACAAAATCTAGCGTGCTTCAATTGTCATAGTCATTCATTTGTAGATACCTGGTGGTATTCAGTGGGAAAAAAGTACCAGAAATCAGGAAAAAACAAGTACCAGAAAGTCTGGAAAACTGTAGTTTTTGTTCAGGTTTTGCCACTTCCTAGCTCATTAATTTGGAAAATTCAATAATCTATTGAAGAGGTACAAAATTGACATTTATTGAGAACCTTCTGTGTACCAGACAGTAGTACCAGTAGTACCCATTTCACAGAACTTTTACTAAATCAAATAAAATATTGCAAAAAAAAAAAGAAACCATCTTATTGCAACATTTACAATGTAAGATGTTATAATAATTATCATCACTATACTACAGGTCTGTCCTAGGCTATTGTACAAATTACTTCATATGAAGATTGTGCCTAGCTCTTTGGTTAAGCAAAATTAAAATGTACTCTCAGAAATATATCTAGATATAAAGATGGATTATTAGATTAAAGTTACTAAATTTTTTCAATTAAAGAGGTAAAAATAACATATCTCATTCACATATTTTATGTATATAGTACACTACTGCCTATCATATGGGACACACAATTTTAATGTGAAAAAGTTTATGTGTAACCAGTTGATAAGGTTTGCTGTTCTGTAGGCACTCACATTTTCTATGCAAGTCATTCCCCCACTATACTCAATCAATTAATTCAGTCTGATAAGGGATGTTAATATCACTTTAGAGTAAGCAGGCATCTGTTAATAGATCTTTCCAGATATATGGCATATGCAGAGGTGCTGATGGAGGCAGTGATGCTTAAGGCAGTATTTGAATGACTGTAACAAAATGGAATATGTGTCAAACACTTTTAAAATCTCCCTACAGTATAACGTGTAGATACTAATACAGAAATGGTTCCAAGAGATTAAAAATATGGGAGAGTATATGAATGTCATAACGCTATTTATAAATAGAACCTTTAAGACAAAGAGACTATGAAACAAGGAAACTAGTAAAGGTGGAGAAATTGAACATTCTACTTTAAGCACATGCTCATTTAGCATGCCCATCTCTGTGATTTATTACTCAGTAACTAGGCTTATTTATTCTTTGAGTGTTTAGGAATTTTATAGATGAAAAGGCATATATATTTAGATCTTGACCCTTTTTGCTTCATTTACACCAAGGCTGGTGTAAATGACAACTGGTATTTATAAAAAGAGAGTTTGATTTAGATTTCTTGCTAAGCTTCATTTCCTAGGGCAGAAATCCTATGATAAACAATTATTTGAAAGTCAGAAAAGAAAGCTAGGTGATGCCCTTCAGTCCCCAGTTTATATCAATTATACTAATATAAAGAAATATTTTTTCATGTTTTTTAATACCAATGATTTACAATGATTCATATGACTTGGCTCAAAAAGCTGATGCTTGAGACAACTCATCTATTTACTGGAATCAGGAATATTGTAAACTGTTTTACTTCGTCTTTTCATTGAAATGAAAATTGGATTAAAGCCATATCATTTGCACTGTGTCACATATCAGAATTCAGATAAATCATCATATTAAAATATGAATGCTTACTTGAGTCTGAGGCTAAAGATTTGATAGCTTAACATTTTAATTTCTCAGCTTTCTAATCAATTGTTAATGTCTAGTTCAGTGTGGGAGTGAGATTGCCAAAATATTTACATTTTCTCTTAAATAATTACATGTTGGTATTGAAATATATATAACACATGTATGATATAAAAATATATCCCATAACATTATAATATTATATATTAATCTATGATATATCACTAATACATGTATTATATAAAGTATATACATAGTACTTTATTCAGAGCAACAGTTTCTAATAATTTGGAGATGATCAAATTTTAGAACAATTATATCTTTAAAATGAAAATACTAAAAACTCAAATCCTTTGTACACAAAATTTTTAAGTTTCTGAAAATAAACCACAATAATTTCATATTTACCACTTAGTAGCCCAAAGTTCTGCTTTCTCATAATCCTTTCCTCATAAACAAAAAACACTGACCCTGGTTGCTGAATATAATAATTTCTAGTTAACCCGTTCAAGTTTATGGTTGACAATTCATATCTTCCAATAAAATGTGAAGACTTATCTTCAGTTCTGTTGTTAATATGCAATTTTTTTTAATATGCAATTTTTTAAGTACCTTTTTATGAAGCACTGAAACAAGAGAACTAGAAATTTGTCATTAAACTTTATAAAAGCAATTTCACTTTGATGGTCTAAAATATGAATATGCAAATGAAAACTTTTCAGTATTGTTAATATAGTCATTACTCATTAACTAGTCTGGAACCAATAAAATTACGATGTTAGTGTTAAATATTTTCTTACAATCTACAGTATAAACTGCTTATATTATAAATCCAAGAAAAAGTCAAGATGCAGAATTGACAAGAAAGATGAAGCCGACTTGTAAAGGACAGAGTGTTCTACTTGGCAATGGGAGGCACTTAAAGAGGGAACTTTAAAGAGGTGATTAATGACAAGTTCAGAAATAAATGTCAATGGTCTGAAGGGAAAGCAATGATGCTGAAATATAGAACCTGATAAAATAAAAATATGTTTAGAAAGTGAAAGCTAGGAAATTTGTATCAAATAGAATATGGGTATATAATCAGTTGACAAGTTAATGAGAAGGGAAGAGATGTTCAAGATTTTTAGCTTAGAAGTTTAGTGTATATCAATCCTATTTTAAAAATCAAACAAATAAACAAAAAACAATGAATGCAGAGAGAACATTTTGTCTTTGTATAATTTCTTTTTTTTTTTTTTGCTTACTCTTGTTTTAATTTACACTGCACAGAGAAACAGAAAATAAAGGTTTCACTTGAACAAATAGACTGCAAGATACATACACTCTCTGCAGACATATATTAGTCAAAAAATTATTGAACCACTCAATAATCAGATTTTTGTCAGGAATTATAGATGATGAAAGTCATATGAACGGACAAACTTCTCATGGAAGAGCAGGAAGATCTTAAAAACAAAAAGGCAGAAGCTATAGATTTCCAATGAAGATGGTGGCATAGGAAGAAGACATGACTCATCTCTTCGCACCACCACATCAACATTATAACTAAGCCCCGGCTGGTGGCACAATGAATAAGGCGCCGGCCTGCAAACCCAAAGGTCGCTGGTTTGATTCCCAGCCAGGGCACATAACAAGGTTGTATACCAGGTCCGTAGCTGGGGGCAGGTGAAAGGCAACCATACACTGATGTCTCTCTCCCTCTCTGCCTTGCTTCCTTCCCCTCTTTCTAAAAATAATAAATAAAATCTTTTTAAAAATAAGTAAATTTTTTTTTAATTATAACTAAAATATAGAACAATCAGCACTTATAGAATTGAATGGACATCTGAAAACTACAGAATTAAAGAAACCACATATATATAGACTGGTAGGAGGGGC
Organism: Noctilio leporinus; assembly: GCA_004026585.1. Lineage (NCBI taxonomy): Eukaryota > Metazoa > Chordata > Mammalia > Chiroptera > Noctilionidae > Noctilio > Noctilio leporinus. The sequence goes on from PVIW01010455.1 coordinate 26,643, forward strand.
ACAGACACAGAATGGGCTAACAGATAAAAATACAAGAGGGATATCTCTGGAGCTAGGAGTCCCAGCCACCAGCTTAGGGTTTCAGTGCCAAAAAATTAAGTCCCCACAATTCCTGACCAACAGGGATTGAGTCGGAGGAAGAAACTTCTGAAGTCCCAATCAGTTCCCCTTAAAGAATCCACACACAGGACTCACCTATTCAGACTGACTCCCTCTGAGCTCCAGTACTGGGGTAGCTGCTTGGAAGGAACCAGTGGCACACAGGGAGACTCTGAAGTGACTGGCATCAAGGGAAGTAGATAACATTGTCTCTTTTCTAAATCCACCTCCCACAGAGCTGGCAAGCTGGTGCCATATCTGAGACTCCATCAACCTGGCTAACACTGTTTGATTACCGTGGGGATCCCCAGAGACTCTGCCTCACCCAAACTACAGGTCCACCCAAGCTGCTTTTCCATATGAAAGGCTGGTCTTGGCTCCTGCTTCACAACTTCCTAAATCCTCTCAAACTTTACATTGGGATGTAAAGTACAATAAATATTGGAACTGGAGTAGCCAAAGAATTTATAAACTTGACTCATGGAGGTGACAATGATGAAGGGATTACCTGAGGGAGTAGGCGGTGCTAGATGGAGTGGGGCAGAGGGAGAAAAATCAGAACAATTGTAATAGCATAATTAATAAAATATCATTTAAAAATAAATTAAATCCTTAGAAAAAATAAAATCAATAAAAGTGTGAGGCAAGAAAGAAAAAAGCTATAAATTTGGTTATATTGTCTTTTAAGATTCAGTTAGAGGAAAAGATCACTCTTAACAAGAAAGAAGAGAATAAAGAAGTCTGATTAGCATCAAGGAGGAGGTGATGGTAAAATCAAAAAGTGCTTAATAGAGGGAAGTGTCAAATGGGACAAGGGTGTGAAATAAAAGGTCATTGATTTGGAAATTAGGGAATAATTGGTACCTTCTCAGAGTCTTTCTTTTCTTTTTTTCTCCTAAATGCTGGTGGAAAATGGAAGCCAGATGGAGGTGCATTGATGCATCAATTAAACATGATTATATCAAAATAAGTTAGAAATGGTGAAATCAGTTGTGGTTTGAGAGGACAACTTATTCTGAAGAAGATTGAAGGTTTTATTATAGCAGTATTTTATTTATTTACTTTGCAACATTTTTAGATATCTCTTCACAGCATAGAAGTGATCCTATAAATAATTTTTTTTTCTTCTAGTTGAGCTGGATTACTTTTCTGTCAAATTCTGTCAATCCGGTTAACTTAATATTTTTTTATTAATTTTTGAAAATATAATTCACTGAATCACAGTGAATCTATTTCTGGGGTCCCTTCTTTCACTCTATATACAAGTCACATTAATAGTTTGGAGAGCCTCATCCTCTAATGACTTCCTCATGCTTTATTTTTAATTTACCATTACTGTTCAGGTGGAAACAAAGTCAGTACATAAGAGCTGAGGAAAATTAAAATATCAAATGTTTAGATTTAGATAGATAATCCAAAATGAGTGCCCCTTTTTACTGTATTTACTATATATTAATGTTTGAAGCCAGGTAGAACAAACATTTGTTCTTTTTAGAAGAACATAAAATATAGCTGTTTTAGAAATATTTTGCTAAGGGGTCTGAGTAAAATAAATGCTTAAGGTCAAGTTGATATAGTAATACAAATATATGCAATAAGGTTTGGTTGAACTTTGGTTTATCATCATAAAAGTTGAACAGTAAAAGTGCACTATTACACTAGGATACAAACATTTTTGTCAAAAGCTCTCCTAGCATGCTTTCCTCCTGAGTGAGCAATTGCTTTGCTACAAACTATCCTGTAGTAAGTATCTCCCATTGAAATCCACCTAAATTATTCTGATGTCCACATGCCATATTTTAGATGTTAAACTGGAGACATCGTTAACACTAATGATGTGAGGCTGCTTTTTGTTGATAATACTGCGATTTAATGACCAAACTACCTGAGGCAATTTTGATAGCTTAAAAACATGACAGAAAATCCTCCAGCATTTGCTCTGGGAGAGATCTGATTACAAGTTGTTGACTAAGCAAGCCAGCATAAAAGAGTTTCTGCTATCTTAGCATAAATGATGAAAAACCTAGGTCTTCAAATTATTTTTGTTTGCTTCAAATGCAAATATTCAGTATTACTGAAGTTACAGTTTATATGAAGTTGTTTAGTTTTCTTCACATGTAAAGGAAATGAAGATCATCTTTTATCATCAAGATATTTTTAAAAGTCACCCATTCACTAATGCCCACACTTGTAAATAAATGAATTGTGTTAAAATTTTCTGGCTGAGTAAATAGTATGTGGTCATAGGTACATGGAGTTCCTAAATATACCACTGAGACAAATAGTATTTGTCCTGCATTACTATCTCTTTTCACCTTACATGAAGACATGATATCTTTTTATGTGTTTGTGATGAATCTTTATAAAATGATGTCCTTAATCGGACGTATCGACTTAAGAACTGCTTGAATTTTAGCCTGTAATCTGCGTTTTCAAAATTGGAAGGCCACATGAAAAACATTTCCAGGAGCAATTTCAAAACTGCAGCAAGATCAGAAAAGCATGTTTCTTCAATATTAAAATTTATTTAAAATCATTAACCTAATTAACATTTTCACCTGGTCTTCGTTTAGCATGCGAACAGGCAGTTGACGACAATAATTACTCAACTACAAACTAAGTGGTCAATTAGATACACAATTACCCACTTTGCATTCACAAAAGTCAATTTTATCACTAAGAAAGTTCTTGCTAAACATTATAGATATAACGTAAATGTAAAATTAGTCTGTAATCAAACCATATAACCTTTACTACCCTGTTTTCCAAATCATCACTTAAAGATATTTTCCCATAATTATTAAAATATTTCATTACAAATAATGGAAGGCTGCTGTAATAGTTTGAGAAATTAAGATTATTAGCATATATATGTTATATGTGAAATGCAAAATGAGTCTTTTAATGCAAGATTCTATTTCATATGTAATGCAAAGCTTAAGTCTCACAGGGACATTATATTAAGAACCAATGGGGTAAAATAATGTACTACATATGTATCTAGCATAATATATAAACATCTTTTTACATATGAAACAAAGTTTTCTTTAGGAAGTATGGAAAATATTGAAGGTGTTTGCTAGGACATTAATAATAATCCATTGACTCATCCAATGATTCATATACATATCTATCATTTACTTACTGTGTAGCAAACATTGTAAGAATAAAAAATGTCTTATCCACAGACTTTTGAGTCATATTATTCACCTGACTTGCAAAACTAGCAATGGACCTTTCGCCTATTTTGTTTAGCAACTTTGAATTTCCACAACTTTTCCATAACACAGAAAACTCAGTGTATAGAATTCAGTTAGAAGTACCCCAGAGTACTTGTTTTACATGCAATTTTAGTTATATTGGAAGTAGTCTTCACTTTGAACATACATATTTCACTTCACTTTTTATAAAATAGGGATTGAAAAGAATATAAGACAAATTGCTTCAAATTGATGGATTTACTGAATGATTTTCAGTAAATCTCCTCCACATCCCATTACTTAAAACATCAAGCCTATAATCTAAGGGAAGAAACTGTTATTCCATTGCACCAGGGCTTTCCACATTTTTAAACTGGGATATTTAATTCTCCCTATATTACAGAATTAAATTCACTAGACAACCCAAAATGTTACTTTATTATCAGGAAATTGGAAAGCCTTCAGTTTTCATGACCCAGCACTACAAAATAAGCTTGCATCAACTAGTCCACTATTGACCTTTTTTATATCTGCAATTCATTTCTGAGAAATTAGTTAGGGTTAATTTTTAATATAGTCTAAATATGTCTTTTATCACATATAGTTACAAAAATATTTTACTCTCTTGTTCTAAAAGGATTTTTTTTAAAGTTTTCATTTAGTCATTTTTAAAATACAGTATGAATTACAGATAAAAAAATGTTAAGATACAGATTTCTAACAGTTATGCACCATTTGTTGAAAATATTACAACTAAATGCCCTTTGAATCATTGCCAAAAATCAATTGATTGTAAACATATGGGTCTACTTTGGGATTTTCTGTTCTCTTATATTGATCATATGCTATAAAGACAATAACACACTGTTTTAATTATTGCAGCTTTATGGTAGCTTTCTAAGTTTTTCAATCAATTAGTATTCACCTTCCAAAGTTTTTCTTCATTTGCAAAAAGGTTTGGGTGTTTCTATTCTTTTGCATTTCCATATTAATTTTAAGATCACCTTGTCAATTTGTTAAAAAAAAAAAAAACTTCTGAAAATTTAATTAGAATTGGATTAATCTTTAGATCAGTTTGGGGAAAATAAATATTTTAACAACCTTTCCTGATCTTTGAAGTAATCTGTTTATTTAGGTTTTATTTAATAACGCAGCAATATTTTCTAGTTTTCAATGTAGAGGCCTTGCACATTTCTGTCAAATTTATCCCTAAGTACTTCATATTTAATTCTCTTAAAAACAATGCTTTAAATTTCTTTTGATTAAAATATAAAAATATAATTGAGTTTTGCTTAATGTATTAGTTGTTCTGATATTTTTGTGATTTGTTCAGTTTTGCTATATAGATCATCATTTGTGCTAACAAAAACAATGCTATTTCCTCTTTTGTGATCTATACATCTATTCTCTCTTGTCTTATTTTTAAATTTATTTTTATTTATTGAGTTTAAAAAAAGAAGAAGGGAGAAAGAGAGAGATGGATTTGTTGTTCCACATACTGATGCATTCATTGGTTATTCTTGCATGTGCCCTGAGGGGAATTGAACCCTCAATTTTGGCATATCTGGATGATGCACTAACCAACTGAGCTACAGAGCCAGGGTTTCTCCTGCCTTATTTCATTGTCTAAAGTGTTCACTAGAATGTTGAAAATAATAGTAAATATCCTTGTCTTGAACCTCATTTTAAGAAGAAAAAGGATTTAATCATTATCATTAAGCACGATGTTAGCTATAGGTTTTTCATAGCTGCAATTTATCAGGGGGAGGAGTCTTCTTCTTTACTTAGCTAAATGTTTTCAATAAAAAAAAATGGGTGTTGGATCTTGTTAAATGCTTTTCTGTGTTCATTGAGATGATCACATGCTGTTTTCTCCATGTAGGCTATTACTCTGGTACATTAGATGGATTGTTCTTCCAATATTACATTGACAGTATACCTGATACAGACCCCACTTGGTCATGCTGCATTTTATTCTTTTTATCTGTTGATTTTTCAGTTATCTTTCCATGCTGATTTCTACTTTAATTCTAATGCGGTTACACAGCATACTTTGTACGACTTAAATCATTCTATATTCATTGAGGTTTGTTAAATGGCACCAGACATAGTCTGCTTTGGTATGAGAAATATCCCATGTGTATTTGAAACAAATGTGTAGCGTTCTATTGTTAATGGGGTATCAATTAGGTCAACTGGTATACAATATTGCTTAAGAGTTAATTCTTGCTGATTTTCTGCTTATTTGTTCAATCAATTATGTTGAGAGTAATATTGAAATCTTCAATAATAACTGTGAGTTTGTGTATTTATCTTGGCAGCTCTGTCAGATTTAATTTTTGTATTTTGAAGCTTTATTAAAATGGCTTAAGTGTTTAGTACTTTTAGGTTATCTTAATACATTTATCCCCTTAACAAAGAAAATTATATTCTTTGACACAGGTAAAATCTTATTTCTTTTTTAATTGATCGATTTTAGATAGAGAGAGGAAGGGAGAGAGAAACATTGATTTGTTGTTCTAACTATTTATGTGTTCATTAGTAGCTCCTTTTATGTCGCCTGACCTGAGATTGAACTTGCAAACTAGGTTTATGGGGACAGTGCTCCCACCAACTGAGCCATCTGGCCAAAAGCCATTGTTCTAAAATCACATGTGTCTGACATTAATATAACCACTCTATCTTTCTTTCTTTCTTTTTTTTTTTTAAGATTGTATTCATTATTTCCAGAGAAAGGGGAAAGGGAGAGGGGCAGAGAGGGCGAGAAGCATCAATGTATGGTTGCCTTTCACCTGCCTCCAGCTACAGATCTGGCTGGAGACCTGGCTTGCAACCTGGTTATGTTGCCCTGGCTGGGAATCAAACCAGCATTGCCCTCTGGGTTCACAGGTTGACACCTTATCCACTGAGCCACCAGCCAGGGCTAACCACTCTACCTTTCTTGTGATTTCTTGAATCATAGTAAATTGTTTTTCATCTTAATGCTTTTGACATATTTTCTTTCCTTTAAAGTGCATTTAAAGCAATCATTTCCACTCTTAACTGTAAAAACCCTTTAATACTTTACTATTTGTATTTTTGAAAATATGAATATCCTTACACAAGGACTTTATTATTTTATTGTTTTTTTAAAGACAGAGGAAGGGAGGGAGAGAAACATTAGTCAGGAAGAGATGCATCTACTGATTGCCTCCCCTACATGCCTGGATCAGAGAACATAGGTACCCAACCTGGGACTGAACCCACAATGTAGGTATGTTTCCTGACCAGGAATTGAACCCACAATTTTGAGTTACGAGATGATGCTCCAACCAACTGTGCCACAATGGCCAGAGCTTACTATTCATCTTAATATAAAAATTCATTATACTTGAGTAGATAGCAAACTGGCAGATAGAAAACATGAGTAATTAAAAAATACATCAAACCTGCTGATGTTATATTGACAAAAGCATTATGAATCCAGTGAAGCACTAGTACATTCACTGAGGCATGTGACCAAAATAGTTCATATCATTTCATTTTAAAACAGCATTGATCAATAATAAAATGTAATATTTGCATTGTTAAAGCCAAAACAAAAATTTGCTATGTATTTTCATCTCTTCAATTTGCCATAAAAGGATTTATTTTTTAATCCTAAGGTATCAACATTTCTTAAAAATAAAGAAGATATTGGATAGTATATTTTAAAGTTGTTTTAAGTCACCTTTGGTCAAATAATATTATATTAAAAATTAGAAGATAAAAATGTTTTCAAAATCTTACTTACTTGTACCAACACTGTGGGTCAAACTACAGTATCTCATCTTTGAACTCTTTCTACATCCTATTAAAACTGCTTTTTTATTCTAGAAATAACTTTCCTATGGATTCAAATGTCTTTTTTACTTTAACATATCCATTCTCATAATTTCATTCAATCAACTTGTGTCTAATAAATGTTTATAAATTGAACTTTGCTGGTAAAATATAAAACTTGTATTTTCTGTGGTAGAAAACAACATAATCTTATGATTTCATATAAAAGTCACCTGAGTGCTATTATTGTAAAATTTCAGAGTTGTTATTTATTTATTTATTTAAAATATGGAATGCTTCATGAATTCGCATGTCATATCCTTTGCACAGGGGCCATACTAATCTTCTCTGTATTGTTCCAATTTTAGTATATATGCTGCCCAAGTGAGCATTCAGAGTTGTTTTTTAATAGTTACTAATTCAGGATATATTTATAAGACAGTCTCTTTGGGAAAAATCTCTGTATCTTTTAACTTTTTCTACCTTAAATAAATTTCTATATTCACATTCCAAAAAAAAAAATATGCATTGGGCAATAAAGAAAGGAATCATTCCAAAGTTAATTGCAATTATTTTATTTTTGATGATTGATATCATAGAAATTTTGGATATTGAAAATATACTCACATTTAAGCCCTGGCTGGTAGCACAGTGGGTAAGGTGCCGGCCTGCAAACCCAAAGGTCAGAGGTTCGATTCCCCAGCCAGGGCACATAACCAGGTTGCAAGCCAGGTCTCCAGTCAGATCTGTGGCTGGAGGCAGGTGAAAAGCAACCATACATTGATGTCTCTCTCCCTCTCTGCCTCTCTCCCTTCCCCTCTTCCTAAAAATAATGAAATAAAATCTTAAAAAATAAAAAAATTAAAAAATAAAATATACTCACATTTATTAATCTGACTTACAAAATAGCTTTAATCTTTCACTGGTTTAATAAAATAAACTCAGGTTATGTGAAAATAGATTTTGTTATATTTCATAATAGAAATATTAATATACTCATTTTATGAAAAAACATTCAATATGGTCAGCCAGCACTCTCAAATACCTCTATGTTCTGACCAAAAAAATAATTTTAAGTAAAGAGAAATAGAATTTCCATTTTCTTATTTTTTAATTTATTTTCAATTTCTGAGATAATCACATTTTGCTAGAAAATCAATGAAGCTTTTAGAATCACTTCAATATACACAAAGACCTTAAAATTAAGATTGCTTCTGCAGGTATTGAAAACATCTCAATCTCTGAGTAGTATCTGTCATGTTCTTTTAGCCTAAAAACACAGGTTATTTGGAGCATAGGAGGGAATGAAAGGAGTCAGGGAAAGTTAAGAGTAGACAGATCATATCATTCTTACTTAAACTTCAGTTATTTCAACAATAAACATTTATTATATTTGAGACATGAAGTGTAAGTTTTCATAAATCATATTCTCACATAGTAATTACCTGTAGGTTCACATTCTAATTCATATATTTGTTTCTGAGATCGAGATGTCTGAAAAGAAAGACCGTTTGTCTTTTATATGAATTTCAATGTCTGGTACAATCACTGAAACACAATGGGTATTCAATAAATATTTGTAAATGAAGACATTTGAAAAGCATGGCAGAGTTTGATTTTTAAAATTAGGGTATTTGATAGAAAATTAAGTGATAACCTACATAAGGTAGAAATTGATTATTAACTTAGTTTAGAGAAGTAACTGATTACTATCAAAACACCAGAAAGGGGAGGTTAAAAACACATAAAAATGTACTCAAGAGGTCATAGCAAAAAGGGAAGGTTGGAGGAAACGGACAGGGGTGAGGAAGAGAGGGGGAAAGAGAGAGAAGGAAGGGAGGGACAGGGGAGGAAGAAAAGGGGAAACGAAAGAAAAAAAACTTCCATTGAGTATGTGTGACACGCTGGGACCTATATTTAATAACCTCAATCCAGTTAACTCATTTAATTCTGAAATCTGAAAACAATTCTATGGAAGGGCATTATTCCTAACAGAAAAGAATCCTTAACTTGAGAACGTACAAGACTTGAAAGCTAGGCAGGAACTAGGATTCAACACCACATCTCTCTGCTTGCAAACCGCACTGCAGCCACGGTTCTAGGTCTGAGTGCCTGTGTGGCCAGGCTTTTATCCAGGTAAGAAAAGCCAGTCAAAGTTAAAACCTTTTTGCCTTGATTTTTAATTTTATGTTGACTCTGGCTGTTTGCAGAGAACAAGGTCTGAGAGAGCTGGCAGGAGAGAACATATTGAGATAAACTGAGCACACAGTTAATTAATCAGAAATAAGACTGTGTTGTTGATGCTGACTTCAAAGGCTCAAGCTGATGTTGCAATTTCTGTGGAAATAAGCAGAAAATATCCGCAGAATGTTTTTAACTGAAGAGATCAACAAGTGGAAATCAGAATACAGCCAAGGGGAATATAAAGCAATTTGTTAAGATAATCCAAAGTTCTTATTCCTCTTTTAACATAGAATCATGCCCAGGTAATATACACACACACACACACACACACACACACACACACACACACACACATATATATATATATATATATATATATATATATATATATATATATATATATATAAAATGTTTGGGATTATAGTTAAAATAACCTAGAGACAAATTATGTAAATAACTTGTTATATATACACACATACACTCAAAGAAAACACAGCTCTGGCTGATGACTCAGTGGATTGGCACCAACCTGTGAACCCAAAGGTCACTGGTTTAATACTCAGTCAGGACACATAACCAGGTTGCAAGCCAGGCCTCTATCCAGGTCCTTAGCTGGAGGCAGGTGAAAGGCAACCATACATTGATGTTTCTCTCCCTTTCCTCCCTCGCAGCCCATCTCTCTGAACATAATGAATAAAATCTTTTTTAAAAAGACAAACAAAAAACACAGCTTTGCTCATTTTTAATTCACTATTATGTCTGAAGAAGTATGGATCAGAAGGCTATGATTTATTTCGATTGCTTTTCTCAGACTGCATAGAGTCCTAGTCAAGATTCAAGAATTGCAAGCTGGCTAAACCAGCATCTGGTTCTGGAAGACAATCGTAACTTTTCTAGAATTACCAAAATAGTGGCAGAAATACTGGAGCATGGAGCATGAAAAACAAGTTCCAATTCTGTTGTTTTAGCATTAAAGAGTTATTATAAGTGAGTTGTTTTCTAGGAAGATATAGAGAGAATGGTTGTAAAAATGTTGGAGGTAGAATTGATGAGATTTGGTAATTAGTATTCTGGGGTCCAGAGAGAGCTTCAGATACCACCAAGATGTGGGCCGATGTAAGGATTTATTTTGGTTTTATTATAAAGGATACAACTCCAAAACAGCCATATGGAAGAACACATATGGCCAGGTTGTGGGAAGGAGGGTGGATCTTCCATATTCTTTTCATAGGCACACCATCCTCCCAGTATCTAAACGTGTTCAGCACTCTGGAAGCTGACCAAATCTCTTCATTTAGTTTACTTTTGAAATGGAGTTTCCGTTATGTAGGTGTGATTAATTAAATCATTGGCCTTTGATTAGTATCTCAATGCCCAGTTCAACATCCCTCTCTGGAGGTTGGAGGTTGACCTAAGTTTCAAGGCTGTAATCACAAAGCCAGTTCCTCTGGCCACCAGCTTCCATCCTACAAGCACCACCTTATTAGCATAAACTCAGGTATGGTTGAAAGGGGCTAAGTATAAATAACAAAAGATGCTCCTTTCACTTTTACCACTCATAAAATTCCATGGGTTTTAGAAGGTCTGTGCTAGGAACCCGAAATAAAGACTTAATATATATTTTTTAATATCAGAGGTAGAGATCACATGAGATTTCAGATGAGTGACAAGTGAAGAAATAAAGACAGCAAGTATAAACAACTTTCCAAGAATATGGGTGCTGTGGGAAATCAGGATTAGAAGAGCTAAAATGGCTTGAAAGAAAAAGGGAAAGTTGTGTTGCCAAAATTTTCTAATATGGGCAGAACCAAGTCATGGACTTGAAAAAAACCATGCAGAGGCAAAAGGTTATAATGAGAATATAGTGACCGTAGTTATCCTTAGAGTCAAAATTGACTTTTATTGGCTTCCCAAACATCCGGATATGCAAGTGTTTTCATGCCTTTTTCTTTCAGGATTAGTCCTCATTGCACCAATTTAAACTTATTCTAAAACTTCTAATCTCTGAATCGTTGGAAAGGCCATAAGTCTTGCCCTGATGTGTGCTCCATCTGAATTTCTACACCAGCAAAATGAGTCTCAGTGATTAGTCTTGAAGGCCCTTCTCAAGAACTCTCTCTGAAGTCAGAAGTTTCTTTATACAGGGAGAGAATAGAAAAAATACATTTTTAAAACTGAAGATGTCATATACAAGACAGAAAATGAAATACTGTTTTCCCCTGTTAGTTTTGTATATTTACCTATTTACACTTTCTGAATGGATATTTCCACTAACAATTTTCTGAGCCCAGTGACAATTCACAGGCAAGGGATTTTGGCATTATGAGCAAATACTTTGTGCCTTCAGGCTGACAACAGGTAAAAATTATATACTTCTCACTAAAAGTATAGACATCGCGTGAGGAAATTTAAAGCCTGTGAACTAGGTATCATTCCTCTGCGTGAGAAATGTATACAAGTGCAGAGCTAGAAATCCATGTCTTGGGTTTTGTGTGGAAAGATGACATGTTTGAAAGATGACAATAACTAAAATGACAACTGGAAGAAAAAAAGGAACAGGGTATGTCATCTAAAACCTGAGAAACAAACAAAGCTTGATATGCTAAAGGGTGTTTTTTACATAATATTGAATATATTCTCACACCATTATCAAGAATATATGTTCATTGAAAGATATTTAAATTATATTGCATGTTTTAGGTATTTTAAGATGTGTTTTGACCCTTAGATAAATAAGGTGCTTCCATATAACATTATTTAAGGTTTATTACCCTGGAGATAACTTAATATAAAACTTTTGATATTCTTATTCACTGGGCATATACATAAATAGCACCTTTATGCATGGTCAAACTTACCTTACTGATTCTAGTTTATCAAATAATACATATGAGTTAAGCTATTTTATATAAAATGCTACTCTTTGCTCTAAGTGTGAAAGATATACTAGAACTACAAATGATTTGGTTTAAAAAATACATGGTATTTATATAATAAGATCTAAAATTCAAGAGCTTTATATTTTATTTAGTACTTACAATTCTATAACATATCTCCTTAGGCTTCATTTTCTCTTAATTCTGAAAAATGGCATTCCTTATTCATGTACTTAGCTGATCAAAGGCTCATATGTAGCACAGTTAAGATTAGAAAAGCAGATCTTGGTACTCATAAGCCCAATTCATGAAAAATTAATAGGGTCAAATCATATTGTTTCCAATATTTTATTTGGAAAAACATGAAAAAATGAAATTGAGAACAATATACTATTTCATGTAATTTTAAAAAAGAAACTAATATTTTATTACCAATAGACACCACTCATAATAGAGAACCATGAATACATCTTAAACAAGAGTTTTTTTTTCTTGATTTAAAGGCTCTTTTGCTTAAAATGCAAGTTTTATCATTTTAAAACTTACATGAAAAATTCCCAATTTAGAATGATGCTATAGCAGATACTGGTAGAATTTGAAAGTATTCAAACAGAAATAAATCACCTCTGTGGGAAATTTCATTTTCAATATACTTCCTTTAATAGATATGGACCATGATAACTGGTATCTGAAATACAGTAATCGATGCAATAAAGTCCTGGAAAGTATTATGAATTAAAAATAAATGAGCTAGACCCCAAAAGGAAGTTACAAAAAACAAAATAAATGCTTTATCAGCACTATAGAAAGCTACATTACTGAGGGAATGCTGACACTGGAAAAGATAAGACATTAATACTTAAAAGGAAGTGTGTCAATATATTTTATTCTTTTTGTCTCAATATAAATGCATGTAGAATTCTGAAACTGAAGGGAGTAAAGTGGAATTCTGTTGGCTTGTGTGTGTCTCTTACGTGGTGTCAAGAGTATTTCCTTGAATCAAACTGACATGGGGGAAATCTGCCAGTCCCTACAACGATAGTATTATGGAGGCTGCCTGCAAAGAGGAAACTCTCATGCTGTTGTTTGTGTTACGTAGAAACTACCAAGAGCCTATGAGATGCCAGCCTGTTTCCAACCATAGAGAACACTGTAGAAAATGAAAGTTCATAGTTTTGCTTTGCTAATATATATTAAACAGCATATTTTGTGTGATTCAGTTTGTTCTGCATTTATTCTAAATATTCTGGAACAAGGTTTCTCAACTGTGTTACTAAAGACCAAATAATTCTTTTTTTGTGGAGAGCTTTCCTGTTTTTTTGCAGAATGTTTAGCAGCCTCACTGATTTCTATCCACTTGTTCCAGTAATCCCTACTCCTAAACTGTAATAATTAAAAATGTCTTGAGACATTGCTGATGTACCCTTGGGACAAAATTGCCCCTTGTTGAGAACTATTATTCTAAAGTTGTTATTTCATTTATATACTTGACAGAATTTCATACTAATTAATGTTACTTCTGGCTGTATATGTAAACAGGATATTTTAAAATAATACCTATTTTTTTAAATATATGAGAGAGCTTAATGTTTTATGGACTAAATAAATAATAGCTATCATTATTAATTAATTCATTATCAGAACACTGACTACCATATTTATCCTCATATCACTTTCTTAGTATAATTTTACTATTTTATTTGCTTTATCTTTAAAATTATTAAAAATTAAATAGTCTAAAGTCTCTCCTGTAAACTGTAATGTCTCATAAAACACGCCATTTAAAAGGAGTCATGGTTGAATCATGGAGTCTAAAGTTAAGAGTTACATTAATAAGTAACTTTTATTAATTTTATTGAGTGATTATTACTTCCCAAAGATGATATTTTTTAACACTCAGAAATCCAAGCAGGTAGACTAGCTTCTTCATGAGGACAGTATTTTAAAAATAACTATGAGTGTGAGGTCCCAGGTTGACCCAAAATTCTCAATTTCATCTACCCATTTCCCATGGCTGCAAAGCCCTGCCATATATCTGTGTTGGCATGGAAACTCCAGCCAGGGTCCATAGCCACTATACCTTAGTGGAACACACATCAAGATTTTGGGGGCATTAGATTTGTGCTCTTAACACTCTGGCTTTGAGTTCTTGCTCTGCTTTGCCACCTGGCGATTTCTCTTCCTTTCTTTTGAGATTGGCTTTATTAACTTACTTTTTTTATGGCTGCTGTATTTTATGTAGCATTTCTACATAAATGGAATGGGAGCTAGTATATATATGTCAACTCAGTTCACTACGGTACCAGAAATATCCCTCTTTATTATTTAAATGCATAGATCTAAAACTAAACATTTTGGGTTTTGGGGGTAGACAAGTTTAAAATTAGATGAACTTAATAACAAAGAAATAGTCTTTATTATAAATAAAGGCCAAGAGGCATTATAGACTATTATTATATTATGTGAATCTATTTGATAACAAACAGGAAAAACCTATTTAACAAATGTTTCATAAAAGCATTCGAAATGTAGATTCCTATGTGTTTACTGCCAGTGTAGCTGGAGGAAGCTACACTGGAAATAAAACAATGAAATCTTTGTTACTGACAGACAACACTCAGGCAGTCCCTCATTTCAGCTGCATACTAAACAGAGGATTAGAATACCTCCACAGCTAACCTGTTATTATGCCTCCCGATTTAATCACAGCTCAACATATACATTCCAGGAATGAGATATTGCAATGACATTCACTGCAAAGGAAATGTGTTTCTTAAATAATTATATTGTATATTCCTATATCAGTAAAGGTAGGAATATGATTATATAATTTTCAAAGCTTACACATGGAATTTTTGAAGCTTTCAGATGAGTAAACTGAGCTCCAGAGAGATTAGTAATAGAAAGAGGTAGGGATCATGTTGTTTCACTCTTTATCTGAAATTTATTTATTTCAATTGGGGTTTTATAAAAACTAAAATGGATTATTGTTTGCATACTCTTTTCCTGATATCACTTGTTATTTTTATTACAGTTAGAAGACAACTTATTAGTACTCCTCTCTTTTAAATATTTTTCTTCCTGATATGTCCTTATTAACATACATACATATAACTCTCTTTTTTAAAGACTATTTTTTTTAAAGATTTTATTTCAGTATTTTTAGAAAGAGGGGAAGGGAGAGAGGCAGAGAGGGAGAGAGACATCAATGTATGGTTACTTTTCACCTGCCTCCAGTCACAGACCTGACTGGAGACCTGGTTTGCAACCTTGTTATGTACCCTGGCTGGGGAATCGAACCTGCGACCTTTGGGTTCGTAGGCCAGCGCCTTATCCACACTGTGCTACCAGCCAGGGCTATAACTCTCTTTTTAAATAACAAATTAGTGTATCAAATTTAGTTACTTAAAATGAAATAAAAGGAAATATATTTTTATGTTGTCAACGTATTTTCAAACTTTAGTAATTATAGCTTTCCTAAAGAAATAAATTCTCATCTTACATAAATGGATGAACTGAATGCTGTGTCACCATTAATAAGAATGTGCATGAAACTCCCCATTGATCTGTCCTGGTATTTTTAAAAATGTACTTGTTGCTAATATTTGGATTTTAAAAGATTGGCTATTAGATCTTTATTCTACCATGGAAAGATTATTTATACCTGATTAGCAGCTATCTTGAAAACTATCCTAGAAAATCATGCACAGCTTCATCAATTTGCTATTTTTGTTTCATTTTAGTCATTTGCTTTGCCATTTAATTTTGCCCTTTCAAATTGTTTTCATGAGTGAATTGTGCCCCCTCAAAATGATACATTACAGTCTTAACACTTAGTAACTCAGAATGCAACCTTATTTGGATATAGGGTCATTACAATTGTTGGGATTAGCTCGTAATGGAGTAGGGCAGACCCTTAATAAAAGAGGTTCCTCTTTATAGAACAAATTTCTTATAAGAACAACTTAGAAGAAAGGAGGTTGCAGAGTGAAAACATACACTAGGAGAAGACAGGAGGAAGCGATTGGAGTGATTCATCTACAAACCAAAGAACGCCTGGGGCTACTAAGAGCAAGGAAGGATGCTATCTGGAAGCTTCAGAGTGAGCACTGGCCTGCCAATACCTTGATTTCAGGCTTCTAGACTCTGGAAGTATGTGAACTCAATTTCTGTTGTTTTAAGATACCTAGTGTATAGTATTTTGCTAGGGCAGCCCTAGAGAACTAATGCAGTGATATTAAGAAAAAAGTAAAAATTATTTTGTACATCTGTCTTTATCATCAGTGAAGAAAAAAGCATAATGACAAATTCAGTTATTTATTTTTTTGGCTTGGCTCCCAGGGGCATTTTCTTTTACAATCCCCTACCTTCACACCCTTGACCTTGACCTCAGAATTCAAATTTAGACTTTTCTATTTGAGACAAGGATTTCACTACTAAAAGTAATAAAAACAAAAGTTTACCACATGATAAAAATACAGTTTGCTTATTTATTTAGAGGCATTATTAAAAGAATGGTCACTAAAATAAGTATAAATATGTCTTAGATGTGAAAAGAAATTAAGCATTTATCCTGGAATTGCATGTATAACCTTCTTTGATCTTTTCAACAATCATAGATATTAAGTGGGTCAGGTATTACTTTTCTTGTGTTATAGTTAAGAGCACTAAGTATTTGTTAATATAGCTATAAAGGCACAGTTTGCAGTAGAAAGAAATATCTGTTAATAGCCAGAAAGTGATTTTCAATATGAGAAACTATTTTGTCCAACTTTATTAAAAAATGAATAGAAAATTGAAACATTACTGCTCTGCTGTAGGGAAGCACTTGCATAAAGCAACATAGGATGTGAGTACTAAATGTACTTACAGAACAATTGGAAATGATCAGGTACCATTTTTGTTTTATTTTAACAACAAGGCAGTGAAAATGGAAGAAAAGCAAAGTAACAAGTGAATGAAGGAGAGATACACAAAGCTAAATTTAATTTATAGCTCTTTTTTTCCTGGGCATGTTGCATTTTCTAAATAATTTTTCTTTCCTTTTTTTTTTTAAATTTTATTGTTGTTGTATTACATCCATCCCCTTTTTGCTCCCCTCTGTCCCCCTCCCCACCCACCCATTCCCCCCAAAGTCAATCCCATCTGTTGTCCATGTTCATGGTTCCTTTATACTAGGTTCTTGTCTAAGCTGCTCCCCTTCTTTGCCTCTGCCTCCCCCCTCCCCCCAACCCCTTTCCCCCTGACCACTGAAGGCCTATTCCTTGTATTTATATACTTG